>JAKOPK010000352.1:0-28593 GCA_024195185.1 Coniferiporia weirii
CGGGGGGGCAGGTGTATTAGATAATTCTGCAGGAATAACAAAAAAAAAAAAAAAAAGCAGTGGCACTGGCAGGGCAGACGTGTGTATGGACAATGGATGTCGAGACCATGGAGTTCATGATCTGCTCATCAGAGGAGGACAATGAAGAGGACAATGCTTCCAATGAGGAGGAAGGCGAGGACCTTTGCAACTGTACCTCCTCCCTTGTGTATGGTATGAATATCTTGCTGCCTAACACTGTGATGCTCTGTCCGAAGCATGGTGACCGCCACAGACTTTGCAGCAAGGATGGCACAAGTCAACATTCATGCACACAATGACAAGTGGCAAGGCTGCATATTCTACGTTGAGTGTGAACAAATGAGGCTGAGACCATCAAGACCCTTGCATCTATCTGGATCTCTCTTGTCCTCTTACCACCACCATCTATGGATGCCACTCTAGCTCTGGGGGTCTGGAAGTCGCAGCAACCCATGTTGGACTCGGTCAACACCTGAGGGGCCATGAGAGGGGGATCCGACTGACGTGTCAGCCATATCGGCACGTTGTCCTATCAGTCGTCGTCGTCATGCAGCGGGAAACCGGTGCCTTTAGCACCCACTGAGAAGACTGGGACCCATCGTTAACGTCCCATTGGATTGGGTGACTCGGTGAGGATGAGCCCTTTTCACATCTGCATGGCTCTCTCGGGGCTCCGTGCCCAATGCCTGGCACAAGCTGGGTGGTGGGGGGGGGCTCGACGTTAATGTCCCCAGCACTGGGGGGTAAAACCCCTGAGACAAAGTGGTCGACTTCGGTCGGGCAACCTCAGGTTTGGGGAGACTCGGATCTACCTGGTCGGGTGGGGTCTAGGCCCCAGGGCCGTATTGTCCCTAGCATGACAAATCAAAAACTGCTCCCCCAAATCCCGGCAGGGTTTCTGATGATGGCATCCTCTGGGTTGCTAAGAGGAAATAGGGGGCTCATAAAACATGTCTATTGAGGGTTATAACCACCCGAGCCTGGCAGGGTGCAGGACAGCACGTGCCGATGGGGTTGTGTCGACTCCCCAGTCGGTGGTTAGTATGGGGGACTCCTGGGTGGCTGTCAAAAGCACCTGGGTTAACCTATGCGAGACGGTAAGCTGCGTATGTTGCGGATCTGGAAGTGAGGGCCTGGAGGGACCGGGGAAACCTGGCCCTGAAGTGCTGAACTGAGTATTCACCACTTAGGTGGTTATCCGAAGCACATGCGCAGCAACGGGAAACCAAGTCTGGGTGTGGACTCCCTGGCGGCTGTAACAAGTGTCAGGGTCAAACATCTGGATGAGGCGGGCCATGGCACTGGGGGGCAATTCCCTCCAGTGACCCGAGAGTACTAAATTTGCCATCGGTTAGTGTGGGGGTAAATCCTACTGCTGGTCTAAGTTGATTCCCAGAGACGCAGTGATGCTTCACATTTGCCAGGGGAGGTGGGGGGATGCCGCGAGTAGGTAGTGCTGTCGGCGCCGCAACCCAAAAGCTCGCGTTCCCTAGCCTGACCTGGTGTGAAGGACAGCGGGACCGGATTGGACCCTGGTTATCCCAAGGAAGGTATATGTGTTGGTGGGCCCTGCAAGGGTGTCCTTAATTCTGGTCCCTTACAGATCCAGCTGGCTTGGCGATCCTTAACGTCCCGTCAATCCCTGGCTATGTACCCGTCCTCCCGCCTGACACACGTCCTCGTGTTGTAACATATGTATCACACTCTCTTCCCTCCTCTTCCTGGTCCGTCCTCGGCACTGCCACCAGCAGGACCGACGTACTGACGGTGGAGGTCCGCTCCCATCAAACTGTCCACATATGCAACTACTATGGCTGCATCTGACGGGACACCTCCACTGCATCTTGGACCGTACCGTGCAAGCCATTAGATTGGTGTTTGCAGCCATGGCCCTGGATGGCCACCCCACCACTGATGGACTCGACATGGGTACCCTTAGGGACTACATGCATCGCTACCTTGGACCTTGGACACTGGACACAGACCTGGCCCTCTTGGAGCTCTCAGGTAATGCTCCTCCCTTTCCCTCTGACTAGTGAGTGGCTTTCGGATTCCCCACCGATTTCCCGAATGGCACTTGCGCCTCCCCATTCCCATTTCTTATTCAACTCCAAAGTTTTCCTTTCCTTTACTAGTTAGGGCATGGCATTGACATATGTAAACCTCCTATTTCTCTCCCCCTTTCTTCCTTAATAGGGCACACACTTCCACTAGCCCCCCTTGGGGGGACGCGCCCTGCCCAGTTTCGTGCGATGCGTGATGATGGGCACCTCTGTAGTTGTTTAGTCATGGCCCCCCCTTCGGGGGGGGGGGCAGGTGTATTAGATAATTCTGAAGGAATAATAATAATAATAATAATAATAATAATAATAATAAAATATGCAGATACTATGGTATGACACCCACAGACAGGGACGGCACCCCCCCCAGTACCCAGGTGAGTCCTTCTTATTTACTCTCCCCTCTGCACTGGCCACCACTCTTATGGTGTGTGGCAACTTCAACCGTCGCCACCATTCGTGGTCAAACCTCCACGCCAACCATGTGGAAACACTCAGGGCGCAACCCCTAGATGACTTTTTCTGCACTAACGGCCTCAAACCCGCACATGACCCTGACTCTGACTCTCGTCTGTGCGACGGAGTCAGACGCTGCCCCATAGACATGGTCTGGACACCCCCCCACCTGGATGCCAACTCGATCCTGGACACCTTCGAGTCGACACACACCACTCTCTACAACCACACCTGCCTCAAATGGGCCATCCCAACCACCACCCCTCCTGCCATCCCACGAACATGATGCCTCACGGCCGAGGACTTCACGGAGTGGTCGGAACTTGCCTACCTCACCCTCAACCATGCCTTCCAATTGCCTGCCATCAACTCCCCCTCCCTTGACCTCAAAGCTGCCACCATGGTGAAAGCCATGGAGGACGCCCTGGCCCCCTTTACCTCAATCTCAAAGCCTAAGAAAACCAAAGTCATGTGGTGGACCCCCCACTGCGCCAAACTCCTCAAAGCAATCGGCAACACACCCACCACCCTCAAATGCTCCAGTGCCCAACAAGCCTTTAAACAAGGCATACACATGGCCAAGCGCTCATACTACTCCGACCAGGCCAAGGAGGCCAACCAGACAAACATTTGGTCCTGGGCCAAACGTGGACTGGGGGTCCGCCCTACCCAAGTCCCTTCCCTCCGTAGAGCGGATGGATCCTTCACCCAAACCGAAGAAGACAAAGGTGAGCTCTTTCACACCACATTCTTCAAGGAACCCCCCCCCTATGCCGGATGCGGGCCTCCCACCCACACCGCCCCCCCCCCTCCAGCCCCGCCTCTCCTTGCTTCTGAGCTCGAGGCAGCGCTGACTGGCACATCCAACTTGTCAGCTCCGGGGCCCTCTGGGATTAGCTACCGCCCACTCAAATGGGTGGTCATGCACTATCCCGTCGAGGTTCTGGCCCTCTTCAACGACTGCCTGCGCTTGGGACATCATCCCAAGTGCTGGCAGGCGGCAAAAGTGGTCATGCTCCGGAAGCCAAACAAGAAGGACCCCTTCTCACCATGGTTGTACCACCCCATTACCCTTGAGGAGACCTTGGGAAAGCTCCTCGAAAAGATAATCGCTAACCGGCTCCAGTTCCTTGCCAATGAGGAAGACTGGTTGCCCCCTAATCAGTACTTTTTTTTTTTGTTATTCCTGCAGAATTATCTAATACATCTGCCCCCCCAAAGGGGGGGCCATGACTAAACAACTATGGAGGCACCCGTCATCGCACATCACACGAAACTGGGCGGGGCGCGTCCCCTGGGGGGGCTAGTGGAAATGTGCACCCTATTAAGGAAGAAAGGGAGGGAGGAGAAGGGAGGTTTACATATAATGTTACCATGCCCAAACTAATAAAAGAAAGGAAAACTGTGGAGAGGTGGAAGAAGGGTGGATGGGGAGGCACTAGTGCCATGCAGGAGACCAAGGGGAGTCTGAAAGATGCTCACAAGTCAGAGGGAAAGGGAGGAACATTACTGGATAGCTCCAAAAGGGCTGGGTCTGTGTCCTGTGTCCGTGGTCCGAGGTAACAATGCAAGTAAACCTGTAGGGTGCCCATGTCGAGTCTGTCGGTAGTAGGTAGGCCATCCAGAGCCATGGCAGCAAACGCCAAACAAATGGCCCCCACAGTACAGTCCAAAATGCGGTTAAGGTGTCCTGTCAGGCGCAGCCAGCGTCGCAGGACTAGGATGAGGTCTTCATCCACCCATTCAGAATGGTGGACAGAGGGGGGATGCCGTTTAGGCCAGACGCATGGGATCCAGGCCATGAATGACTTGCAGCTGCCCAGGATGTGCGCTGTGGATTGCGTCGGCCATGGGGGGTGGTTATGCCATTGGCAGTAGGAGATCAAGCCATGCATGTGGCGGTAGGCTGAGTCGAAGCTCAGCCAGTAACCCCTGTAGGGACTGGCATGGCAGAGGACTTGAGCTATGGCTGATAGCTCACGGCAGGGGTGGTCGACCAGGAGAGTGAGTAGCTTCCTGGGCGTCCGTGTGGGGGGGCCTGTAACTGCCAAATATTTGTCGGCAGTGGAGGCAAGGGGTTGGGCGAGTTGGAGGGACCAGCGCTCATGGGCCGTGAGGGTCACCTGTTCCTTCAGTGTGGAGATAGAGGGAGGTAGGTTGGAAGGGGGGAGGCAAGTAGCTGCCTTAGCTTCTGTGTCAGCCCATTTGTTGCTGGCGATGTCCTCATGACCTGGGGACCACGTGAAGTGAACGTGTAGCTGTGGGAAGGAGTCCAGAAGGGTCTGGACCCCCTACTTCCAGAGGGGGAGGAGGTTAGCCCCCGATGCAGAGGGCCAGCACTTGTAGAGGTTGAGCGCCATGAGCGAATCCAACATAAAGACGATGTCTGAGACATGCGTGAGTTCGTCATGAAGATGGCACGCCGCCCAGCCAGGTGCGATACTGAGGGAGAACTGTTCGGCATCTGTGGCAGTGGCACACAGGGGGGAGGTCAGCCGATGGGAGCAGAGCCGGGACAGCCCGCTCATGGCAACAATTGCGGATCCAGCCTTCTGACCTAGGCGTGAGCCATCAGTGAAGACTTGGACGGTGTGGGGTGTGCAAAGTTCCTGAGCTCGATGGACAAAGTCCGTCCAGGCCTCAGAGGGAACTGGCACTGGGGGGACAGAGAAGCTGATCCGACCTTGCCCGAAGGCAAGCAGGTCGACCCAGGGGGGGTGCGTGTATGCTGGGACCTGTTGGACATGGGGGACACAGGCCTGCAACGAAAGGGAGAAGGGAATGTTAGTGTGCAGTAAATAATGCCTACGGCCGATAGAGTGGGGGGTGCGCCAGAGGTGCAGGGCATGGTTAGTTTTTAAATATTCGAAATACGCGAAAAAGGGGGGAAGGGAACAGAGGAAATTTGTAGAGAAGGGAGACACACCCTTATAGATGCCGAGAATCCAACAGCAAGCTGTGTTTTGTACCACCTGCAGGCGGTTCACTAATGTTTTCTGGGCCCGGCTGTGATACCAGACAGGTGTGCCCCATGCAAGCATGGTGCACATGCAGGCTGAGTATAGCTGTTGGAGGTGGAGGGCCGAAATCCCATGCTTGGTGTTGCCAAGTATGCGGAGGGTGCTAGTGTAGAGAGCCCCTTGGAGCGCATGCACTCGACATGGGGCTTGAAGGAGAGGCCCAGGTCCCACCAGATCCCAAGCCAATGCAAGGGGATAGAGGGCCGGACAAGGGTGTCGGCATCGATTTGAATCCCCATCGTGTCCCAGCCATGGTAGCCGGTCTTATGACAGGGGGGGGTGTGGAAATGGAGGGCCTCGGTTTTTGCCGCTTCGATGTTGAGGCTGAGGCCATTGAAGAGGCCGTTGAGATGGCAGTATGCATTGGCAAGAGTTTTGCAGTTGGCGGTAATGGAGGTGCCAATGCATACAATGAGGTGGTCATCAATGTATGCTAGGAGTTTGCAGCTGCGCCACTTGAAGCGGTGGAGTATGAGTCCAGTGAAAATTGTTGAGAGGATGGGGGAGGCGGGGGAGCCCTGAGGGGTTCCTAGGTCGGGTTTCAGGGTCAGGGGGGTCGTCGTGCCATCGAAAGATATGGCAACTTTATGCCCCATCATGAATGAGAGGCACCAGTCCGCCATGTTAGGTGGACAGCCCATCGTCTGAAGCTGTTGGTGAAGGAGTTGGGGGTACACTGAGTTGAAGAAACCCTGAATGTCTACTGCAAGGACAGAGCAGACCTGGTTCGATGAGTGGGCACCCTCTGCAAGCTGTAGGAGGTGCTGGGCAGCATCATAGACAGAGTGTCCTTGATGGCTGCCATATTGGTTAGGTGGCAGCCAGTCCTCGGTATTAGCAAGGAACTGGAGCCGGTTAGTGATCATTTTCTTGGGGAGCTTGCCCAGGGTCTCCTCAAGGGTAATGGCACAGTAAGAGTGTGGGGAGAACGGGTCTTTCTTGTTTGGCTTCTGGAGCATGACTACCTTTGCTGCCCGCCAGCACTTGGGGTGGTGCCCCAGGCGCAAGCAGTCATTGAAAAGTGCCAGAATCTCGTTGGGGAATGCAGCTATTACCCACTTAAGTGGGCAGTAGCCGATGCCCGATGGCCCCGGGGCAGACAGGTTGGAAGTATCGGCCAAGGCATCCGTCAACTCGGTAAGGAGGAGAGGGGGTGCACCTGGGGGTGGGGGGGGGAGCGGGCCTAGGCCTGCATCAGGGAGGGGGGGTGGTTCTTGGAAGTAGGTGGCGTGAAATAGCTCACCTTTTTCTTTGTCCGACTGGGTGAAGGATCCATCCGCACGTTTGAGTGAGGGGACTTGAGTGGGGCATGTACCCAGGCCATGTTTGGCCCAGGACCAGATATTGGAGGGGTTGGCCTCCGCTGCCTGATCTGAGTAGTAGGTTCGTTTGGCCGCCCTGACCCCTCGCTTAAAAGCTTGGTGCACAGCAGCTTGCAGTTGGTTGGTGGGGGCGGTGTCGATAGCCTTGAAGAGGTCACCACATGAGGGCATCCACCATGGGACCTCGGTTTTTGACAGTCGGGCGAGGGTGGTGAAGGGCTGTAAGGCGGCTTCCATGGCGTGGACCATGGCAGCCGCTTTGGCGTCCAGGAGTTGGGAGTCTGTGGCCAGGAGTTTGAAGGCCTCGACCAGGGCCGGGAAGGTGAGCTCTGTCCACTCCCCATAGTCATCATTTGTAAGGTGACGGACTCGGGGGAGCGGTGGGGGAAGGTTGGTGGTGACCGCCCAGGTGAGCTGGGAATGGTCAGAGAGGGTGTGTGCGTCTGGCCTACATGGCGACCCTCCCCTGTCCACCATTCAGAATGGGCGGACAAAGACCTCATCCTTGTCCTGCAATGCTGGCTGCACCTAACAGGACACCTCAACTGTATCTCGGACCGTACTGCAGGGGCCATTCACCTGGCATTCACAGCCATGGCCCTTGATGGCCATCCCACCACCGATGGACTCGACATGGGCACCCTTAGGGATTACGTGCATCGCTACCTTGGACCTCGGACACAGGACACAGACCCGGCTCTCTTGGAGTTGTCAGGTAATACTCCCCCCTTTCCCTCTGATTTGTGAGCATCTTTCGAACTCCCACTCGGTTTCTCGTCTGGCACTTGCGCCTCCCCATTCACATTTCATCTCCTACCCCAAAGTTTCTTTCTTTTATTAGTTAGGGCATGGTGTTGGCATATGTATACCTCCCTTCTCTCATTTCCCTCTCACCCTTAATAGGGCGTGTTTTCCACTAGCCCTCCTTGGAGGGACATGCCCTGCCCAGTTTTGTGTGATGTGCGATGACAGGTGCCTCCATAGTTGTTTAGTCATGGCCCCCCCTTCGGGGGGGCAGGTGTATTAGATAATTCTGCAGGAATAACAAAAAAAAAAAAAAAAGTCAGAGAGGGTGGATTGTGTCGAAGCATAAGAGTCTGGTATGGACTCCGGCACGATATGGGGTGGGGCCCAGACCATGTCTATCAGGCAACGACGTCGCCCATCCTTTGGACGGGAGTCGGAGTCTGGTGCATGGGTGGGCTCGAGGCTGTGTTCCCGGAAGAAGTCATTGAGGGGTTGGGCCCCCAATGACTCCTGCCGAGTTGCGGCTAGGTCAGACCAGGAGTGATGGCAACGGTTGAAGTCGCCACACACCAGTAGTGTGGTGGCCAGCACTGGGGGGAGTGAGAAGAGGAACGACTCACTGGGGTACTGGGGGGAGGGGTCGTCTCATTCCAGAGGGCTCATACTGTAGTAATTGCACAAGCGGATGGAGACTTGGGCACATACCTCCACCGTCAGCACATTGGTGCTGCAAGTTGTGGGGCCAAAGACAGACCAGGAGGAAGGGGGGAGGTTCCAAGAGACATAAGTTACCACGTGAGGTCGTGTGTTGGGGGGTAAGATGGCGACATATCCAGAAATAGTTGGGACACCATAGATAGCAGAACCAGCTGGGTCGGTCAGGGAGGGTTGTGATCCAATTTGATACCAAGGTGGCTCTTGAATCAGAAGCAGATGGGGAGGAGAGGGATTTGAAGAAAGAGAAGGAAAAAGGGACTGTATTGCTGCAAGTGAGTGGGCGGCATTCCACTGGAGTACACGTAGTTGTGCACTCATTAAAACTCTTCTTCTTCAGGGAGGAGGGGGAAGTCCTGTTCTTGTCCAGCAAGGATGCTGCAGAAGCGGCATTTCTTGGGGCAGGTGGGGAAGGTGGATGGGTGGTCAGTGCCGCAGTTGCGGCAATGGTGTGTGTGGGGGCAGTAGTTGGACTCGTTGGCCTCAGTGGTGCAGTCTGCACAGGATTTGCGATGGTTAATGGTGTGATGATTGCCAGCGCACTCGGTGCACACCGCAGGGGCCTTACATCCCTTCGTTCCATATCCCAGGGCCTGACAGTGCTCACACTGGGTGAGGCCAGGGCAGATGGGGGGGACCGAGAGGCAGAGGGAGGTGCCAAAAAGCCATACATGGGGTTGCTTAAGAAGGCGCGTGCAGACTTGACTGTCAGGGTCGGTGAAGGAGAAGGATACTGGGCACTGCTTGAGGTTCTTGATGTTGTCCTCAGGTGTTGCGAAGTGGGGTGGGATAATGAAGTCGAGGTTGCAAAGCAATGGGTTGTGCTTCACTTCCGACAACAGTTGGGCTGGGGTGAAGATCTTACCTTTGGGGATGAAGAGGTCTGTAGTGGGCACCATGGAGATGTGCAGGGCAGACCACTGTCAGATGCGGGATGGGGAGAGGGTGAAACTGGTGGGGACCGAGGTTCCAGCGATGAGGCACCTATCGCGCATGTGGCGCACAAATGAGACAGAGTGGCGATCGATGATCGTCTCAGTTGTCGGTGTGAGGGTGGAGGAGTGATGGGTGAAGACGGTCACAATGTTCCCCTTGACATTGAAGGCCAAGGAGAGGACCGTGACACGGTCGGCAGTGGGGAGGGCGTTGAAGAACTCCTGGGCCCTCTGAGTGAGTATTGCTCCAGAGAGGCGGTGTTCCGCTCGGCAGTGGTGGATTCCGGGGCTAAGGACCAGTGTAGGGTCCTTGGCAAACATCTTGGGGGGGGGAGGCAGCTGGCGCTTAGACTTCTTTTTCTTTTCAGTCAGGGCACTGGTTGTGTTCTGTGTGGGGTTAGTGGGGGCTGCGGGTTGGGCCATGGCCTGAGTGTAGGAAAGGGGGGCTCTGGCTGGTGGGGCCGGTGCTGTGTGGGTGGTGGGTGTGCCTCCCACATTGGTGGGAGCCTGAGTCCTTGCGGCCTGTTGGGGGCGTGGGGGGGGACAAGCTGAGAGTGAGGAGACTTGCCGCAAAATGTTGCTGACTTGAGAGGTGAGTCGTAGCATGGCTGTTTTCAACTCTTTAATATCATCAGTAGGGGGGGTTAGTGAAGATGGCACAGTGGGGGTGACTGAGCCAGTCCAGACAAATGGTGCCAGGAGGGGCAGATCCTGTCCCTCGATGCCGAGGTACTGAACCATCAAGTTGTGGAGCTCAACGTTCTGAGGGTTGGGGCCTCCTTCTTTTGCCCAGTTGAGAGCAGACACGGTGCACTGCGAGAGGGCAAGTACCCTGCCGATGTACCGCGACATCTCGTACAATGTCTGATGGGGGGTCACTTCTTGTCCTCTAACCACCACCATTGATATTTGCAGCGGTAGCTAATACTCCCTCAGATGTCGTCTAGTGGTTCAGGTCACCCCCCCCGTCCCTCACCATTCAATTATGAGTCGTTCAAGGGTTCAAGTGTGTCCCAGGCCGCCGCTTTGAAGCTGGCAGCACCCCCACCCCCACATCGTCTGGCATCCTCACCGCCGACCTCCCCCCACGTAATGCCTGACTCCTCCCAGGGCCAAACCTTGGCACCCGCCTTCCAGCTGTCCTCCCCAGACCCATTGGCTGCCTCCCCGTACCACACTGGTGTGGAGGAGCCCCACGACTACGATGCGGAAATCGCGATGGAGGTCGGCAGCCCCCACACCCCCCAAGTGCAGACCGGCAAGTGGTTGGCCGATGCCCTTACCCCCCTCATTCGCCCAGCCTGAGTCATGGAGTCCCAAAGGATTCTGTACAAGTCAGTAGCCAGGTTTGAGGACCTCCACTGCCGGGTCACCACTGGTCCCCCCAATGCCACACCTGCTGAAACGGCATTTGAACTGGCATGATTCATTGGCAGGACACTATCGCACTGTCATGTCATCCTCACCCAGCTCAACCAGGCACAAGAAGGAGGAACCCACCCCCAGAATGTGGAACTGTGCAATGTTACCACACAATATGGAATCGCGTCGACAGGTTATGACATTGACCTGTCCGCACCCTTCACCACTGGCGCCCATGGCCCTATGACACCGGCCGCTCGCCTGCCCCCTCCCTCAGACGAAATGAAGGAGCTGAAATCAGCAATGATGAAGCTCACCTCCGACATTGGGGCCATCTCCCATCAGGTTGCCTCCCTGGCCACGCATCCCCCCCCATGCCCCCAACAGGCTGCAAGGACCCCAGCTTTTTTTTTTTTTTTGATTATTCCTTTAGAATTATCTAATACAAGGTTGCCCCCCCAAAGGGGGGGCCTAGACTAAACAACTACGGAGGTGCCCGTCACTGCACATCATGTGGAACTGGGTGGGGTGCACGCCCCCAAGGGGGTCAAGTGAGAAAACATGCCCTATTAAAGAAGAGGGAAAGGAGAGGAGAGAAGGGAGGGATACATATCACGACCATTGCCCATAACTAATAAAAGTGAGGAAAACTTATGGACACTTAGAAATGGAAGGAGGGGTGGCAGCGAGAGCCAGACAGAAACTGATGAAGGAAACTGAAAGTCGATCGCTAATCAGAGGGGAAGGGAGGAGCATTACCTGCGAGCTCCAATAGATCCGGGTCCATGTCCTGTGTCCTGGGTCCGAGGTATCGATGCACGTAGTCCTGTAGAACATTGAGGTTGGAGTCCGTGCCAGAGGTGGGTAGACTGTCCAGATCCATGGTGGTGAAAGCCAGCTGGATGGACCCTGTGGTGCAGTCTGAGATGCGGTTAAGGTGTCCTGTCGTGCGGAGCCAGCGCCTAAGGACAGGGAGAAGGGCTTCATCTGCCCACTCACTGTGGTGGGCCGGAGGGGGGCGATTGGCTGGCCAGACTCATGGGATCCACACCTGGAATGCGTCGCAGCTGCCCAGGATGTGAGCAGTGGACTGGACGGGCCATGGGGGGTGGTTGTGCCATCTGCAGTAGGGGATCAAGCCATGCACATGCTGGTAGGCTGAGTTGAAGCTCAGCCAGTAACCCCCATAGGGACCGGTGTGGCAGAGGACCTGAGCTACTGTGGACAGCTCATGGTGGGGGTGGTCCACAAAAAGTGTAAGGAGCTTACGGGGTGTCCAGGTAAGGGGTCCAGTCACCGCAAGGTACTTGTTGGTGGTTGACATGAGGGGGCAGGCCAGTTGGTGAGACCAGCGCATGCGAGCAACGAGAGTTGACTGCTCCTTTAGTGCTGAGATGGAGGGGGCAAGTGAGGATGGTGGCAAATCTGTTGCTGCTTTCGCTTCGGCGTCCGCCCATTCATTGCCAGCAATGTCAGAGTGACCTGGACACCACGCAAAGTGAATGGAGAGACTGGGGAAAGAATCGAGTAGCGTTTGCATGCCCGCCTTCCAGGTGGGGAGGAGCTGGGCCCCTGAGGCGGAGGGCCAAGTCCTGAAGAGGTTGATGGCTGTGAGGGAGTCGGACATGAAGTGAATGTCTGAGACTTCCATCAGGTGATCTCGAAGGTGGGTTGCTGCCCACCCAGGGGTGCCGGCTAGTGAGAGAATCTCGGCATCAGTGGCGGTGGCAACTTTGGGGGAGGCGAGGTGACGGTACCTGAGTCGGCAGGTGCCGTGCATGGCACAGATGGCGGACCCCAAGTCTGTTCCGATGCGAGAGCCATCGGTGAAGACCTGGAGTGAGGAGGGAGAGCACTGTTCCCAAGCTCAAACGATGAAAGTGTGTCAGACCTCAGAGGGAACAGGGATGGGGGGGACTTCGAAGTTGATCCGACCTTGCCCAAAAGCGAGGGGATCCGTCCATGGGGGGTGCATATATGCAGGGACTTGCTGGACATGGGGGACACGGACCTGCAAAGAATGGGAGAAGGGGAGGTTAGCACTGTCTTGGTAGTGACGACGGCCTACAGGATGGGGGGTGCGCCAAAGGTGCAGGGCATGGCCAGTCTTTAAATATTCAAAATAAGCAAAGAAAGGGGGAGTGGAACAAAGAAAATTTGTAGAAAGGGGGGATGCGCCTTTGTAGATGCCTAGAATCCATCGACAGGCGGTGTTCTGAACCGCCTGTAGACGATTGACCAAGGTTTTCTGGGAGCGGCCATGAAACCAGACAGGGGCGCCCCATGCAAGCACGGTGCAGATGCAGGCTGAGTATAGTTGCCACAGGAGGAGTGCTGAGATGCTGCGCTCGGTGTTGCCAAGGATGCAGAGGGCAGCGAGGGTAGAGAGGCCTTTGGAGCGCATGCGTTCCACATGTGCCTTGAAGGAGAGACCAGGATCCCACCAGATCCCGAGCCATCGCAAGGGGTTAGTGGGTTTGATGATGGTGGTGGGTGTGATTTGAATGCCAGTGGTCCGCCAGTTGTCATAGCCAACAGTGCACCAGGGTGGGTGGAAGTGGAGAGCCTCTGTCTTCATGGCTTTGATGTTGAGTCCGAGCCGGAGGAAGTGGCCGTCAAGTTGGCGGTAGGTGGCGGCTAGGGTATCACAGTTGGATGCAATGTTGGGGCCGATGCAGATGATGAGGTGGTTGTCCATGTATGTGAGGAGGTTGCATCCCGGCTGTTGGAAGCGCCGGAGAGCAAGTCCCGTGAAGATGGTTGACAAGATGGGGGAGACCGGTGAGCCTTGTGGGGTGCCGAGGCTGGGTTTTGGTGCGGTGGGTAGTGTTGTCCCATCGAAAGAGATGGAAACGCTCCTGCCCATCATGAAGGAAAGGCACCAGTCCGCCATGTTAAGTGGGCAGCCCATCAACACGAGTTGCTGGTGGAGGAGGGTCAGGTGTACTGAGTTGAAGAATCCCTGTATGTCCACTGCAAGGATGGAGCATACAAGGCCTTTCGAGTGGGTGCGCTCGACAATCTGTAAAAGGTGCTGTGAGGCATCATAGACCGAATGGCCTTGACGCCTGCCATATTGGTTAGGAGGCAGCCAGTCCTCCTCATTAGCGAGGAACTGGAGCCGGTTAGCAATGATCTTTTTGAGGAGCTTTCCCAAGGTCTCCTCGAGGGTAATGGGGTGGTATGACCGCAGTGAGAATGGGTCCTTCTTGTTTGGCTTCCTGAGCATGACCACTTTTGCTGCCCGCCAACACTCGGGGTGGTGCCCCAAGCGCAAGCAGTCGTTGAAAAGGGCCAGAACCTCCACAGGATAGTGCAATACCACCCATTTAAGCAGGCAGTAGCTAATCCCGGAGGGCCCTGGGGCCGACAAGTTGGAGGTACCAGACAGGGCCACCTCAAGCTCTGAGGCAAGAAGGGGCGGCACTGGTGGGGGAGGGGGGGGCACCGGTGGGAGGCCAGTGTCCGGGATGGAGGGGGGTTCTTTGAAGAAAGTTGTGCAGAATAGCTCACCTTTCTCTTCTTCAGATTGGGTGAAGGTGCCATCTCCTCGTCAGAGGGAGGGGACTTGGGTGGGGCAGACCCCCAGTCCTCATTTGGCCCAGGACCAAATGTTAGTTGGGTTGGCCTCCTTGGCCTGGTCGGAGTAATAGGTGCACTTGGCTTTTTTTTTTTTTTTTGATTATTCCTTCAGAATTATCTAATACAAGGTTGCCCCCCCGAAGGGGGAGCCTAGACTAAACAACTACGGAGGTGCCCGTCACTGCACATCATGCAGAACTGGGTGGGGTGCGCACCCCCAAGGGGGCCAAGTGAGAAGACGCGCCCTATTAAAGAGAAGGGAAAGGAGAGGAGAGAAGGGAGGGATACATATCGCAACTGTTGCCCATAACTACTAAAAGAGAGGAACTGAGGGATGCTTAGAATTAGGGAAAGGGGGGGCTGCATAACGCCATGTGGGAAATCATTAAGGAATCCAAAAGGTGGTCATGAATCAGAGGGAAAGGGAGGAGCATTACCTGTGAGCTCCAAAAGAGCCGGGTCCAGGTCCATGTCCTGTGTCCTGGGTCCGAGGTATCGACACACATAGTCCCGAAGAACGTTGAGGTCAAAGTCCACACCAGAGGTGGGTAGACCATCCAGATCCATGGTGGTGATGGCCAGCCGGATGGATCCCACGGTGTGGTCTGAGATGCAGTTAAGGTGTCCTGTTGCATGGAGCCAGTGTCTAAGGACGGGGAGAAGGGCTTTGTCTGCCCACTTGCTGTGGTGGGCCAGGGGGGGGGGTGATTGGCTGGCCAGACTTGTGGAATCCACACCTGGAATGCATCGCAGCTGCCCAGGATGTGAGCGGTGGACTGGACAGGCCATGGGGGGTGGTTGTGCCATCTGCAGTAGGGGATCAAGCCATGCACATGCCGGTAGGCTGAGTTGAAGCTCAGCCAGTAGCCCCCGTAGGGACCAGCGTGGCAGAGGACCTGAGCTATTGTGGACAGCTCATGGTGGGGGTGGTCCACAAGAAGCGTGAGGAGCTTATGGGGTGTCCGGGTGGGGGGTCCAGTCACTGCGAGGTACTTGTTGGTGGTCGACGCTAGGGGGCGTGCCAGTTGGTGAGACCAGTGTGCACGCACGACGAGAGTTGACTGCTCCTTTAGTGCTGAGATGGAGGGGGCGAGTGAGGACGGTGGCAAATCTGTTGCTGCTTTCGCCTGGGCATCCGCCCATTCATTGCTGGCGATGTCAGAGTGACCTGGACACCATGCAAAGTGTACAGTGAGACCAGGGAAAGAATTGAGTAGCATTTGCACGCCTGCCTTCCAGGTGGGGAGGAGCTGGGCCCCTGAGGCAGAGGGCCAAGTCCTGAAGAGGTTGATGGCTGTGAGGGAGTCAGACATGAAGTGAATGTCTGAGACTTCCATCAGGTGATCTCAAAGATGGGTTGCTGCCCATCCAGGGGCACCGGCTAGTGAGAAAATCTCGGCATCAGTGGCAGTGGCAACTTTGGGGGAGGCAAGGCATCGGTACCCAAGTTTGCAGGTGCCGCACATAGCGCAGATGGTGGACCCCAAATCCATGCCAATGCGAGAGCCGTCGGTGAAGACCTGGAGTGAGGAGGGGGAGCATTGTTCCTGAGCTCGAACGACAAAGGTGTGTCGGACCTTGGAGGGAACAGGGATGGGGGGGACTTCGAATTTGATCCGACCTTGCCCGAAAGCAAGGGGATCCGTCCACAGGGGGTGCATATACGTGGGGACTTGCTGGACATGGGGGACACAGACCTGCAGAGAAAGGGAGAAAGGAAGGTTAGAGCTGTCTCGATAGCAACAATGGCCTACAGGGTGGGGGGTGCGCCAAAGGCACAGGGCATGGCCAGTCTTTAAATATTCGAAGTAAGCAAAGAAGGGGGGAGTGGAGCAAAGAAAATTTGTAGAGAGAGGGGATGTGCCTTTGTAGATGCCTAAAATCCATCGGCAGGTGGTGTTTTGAACCACCTGTAGACGATTGACCACCAGAATTAAGGACGCCCTTGCGGGGCCCAACAACGCGTGTACCTTCCTCAGGATATCCGGGGTCCAATCCAGTCCTGCTGTCCTTCACACTAGGTCAGGCTAGGGAACGTGAGCTTTCGGGTCATGGTGCTGACAGCACTACCTACTCACGGCATCCCCCCACCCTCCCCAGCATATGTGAAGCACTGCTGCATCTCTGGGAATCAACTTAGACCAGCAGTAGGAATTACCCCCACACTGACCGACGGCAAATTTAGTACTCTCGGGTCACTGGAGGGAACTATCCCCCAGCGCCACGGCCTGCCTCAGGCAGATGCTTGACCCTGACGCTTGTTACAGCCACCAGGGAGTCCATGCCCACCCTTGGTTTCCCATTGCCATGCACATGCTTCGGATAACCGCCGGGGTGGTGAATACTTGGTTCGGCACTTCAGGGCCAGGTTTCCCCAGTCCCTCCAGGCCCCTGCTTCCGGATCTGCAATGTACATGGCTTACCGTCTCGCACAGGTTAACCCAGGCACTTTTGACAGCCACCCAGGAGTCCCCCATACTAACCACCAACTGGGGAGTCGACACAACCCCATCGGCATGTGCTGTCCTGCACCCTGCCGGGCTCGGGTGGTTATAACCCTCAATAGACACGTTTTATGAGTCCCCTATTTCCTCTTAGCAACCCGGAGGATGCTGTCATCAGAAACCCTGCTGGGATTTGGGGAAGCAGTTTATTGGTTTGTCATGCTAGGGACAACACGGCCCCAGGGCCTAGACCCCACCCGACCAGGTAGATCCGAGTCTCCCCGAACCCAAGGTTGCCCAACCAAAGTCGACCGCTTTGTCTCAGGGGTTTTACCCCCAGCGCTGGGGACGTTAACGTCGAGCCCCCCCCTGCTGCCCAGCTTGCACCAGGCATTGGGCATGGAGCCCCGAGAGAGCCATGCAGATGTGAAAAGGGCTCATCCTCACCGAGTCACCCAATCCAATGGGACGTTAATGACGGGTCCCAGTCTTCTTGGTGGGCACTTAAGAGCACCGGTTTCCTGCTGCATGACGATGACGACCGATAGGACAATGTGCTGACGTGGCCAACACATCAGTCAGATCTCCCTCTCGTGGCCCCCCAGATGCTAACTGAGTCTGACACGGGTTGCTGCGATGTCCGACCCCCAGAGCCAGAGCGGGATCCATAGGTGGTGGTGGTACAAGGTCAAGAGAGATGTAGGTGTGCTTGGCTGCACGGATGCCTCTTTTGAAGGCTTGGCAAGCACTAGGGCACGTGAGGGTGGAGGGCATGTTGCTGATGGCTTGAAGGAGTTGGGCACAGTGGGGGGTCCACCATGCGACTTCGGTTTTCTTTGGCTTCGCTATCGAGGTGAATGGGGCGAGGGCATCCTCCATAGCTTTCACTATGGCTGCCGCTTTGAGGTCCAAGGAGGCAGTGTCATTGACCAGGAGGGTGAAGGCCTGGTTGAGGGTGGGGTAGGCAATTTCTGACCATTCTGTGAAGTCGTCTGCTGTGAGGTGTTGGGTCCACGGGATGGGTAGGGGGGCAGTGGTGGGGATAGCCCAGGTTAGTTGGGCATGGTCAGATAGGGTGGTTTGTGTCGACTCGAAGGTGTCCAGGATTGAGTTGGCGTTGAGTGATGGTGGAGCCCAGACCATGTCGATGGGGCAACGTCCGACTCCGTCACGAGGGTGAGAGTCAGAGTCAGGGTCAAAGGCGGGTTTGTGGCCATTGGCATGCAGGAAGTCGTCTAGGGGTTGGGCCCTAAGGATTTCTGTGTGGTTGGCGTGGAGGTTGGACCACGAGTGATGACAACGGTTGAAGTCGCCACACACTGTGAGGGTAGTGGCCAGTGCCGAGGGGAGGTTAAAAAGGAATGACTCACCTGGATACTGAGGGGGGGTGCTGTCCCTGTTTGCAGGGGTCATACTGTAGTAATTGCAGATGCAGACAGTTTGGTGGGAGCAGACCTCCACCGTCAGTACATCGGTCCCACTGGTGGCGGTGCCGAGGACAGACCATGAAGAGGAGGGAAGGGAGCACGAGATGTAGGTGACGACATGTGGTCGTGTTTCGGGTGGGAGAACGGGTACATAGCCCGGGATTGATGGGACATTGAGGACCGCTGAACCAGTCAGGTCTGTAAGGGAGGGTTGTAGACCAATTTGGTACCAGGGTGGTTCCTGGATAAGTAAGAGGTGTGGGGGTGAGGGGTCGTCAGAGAGGGCCAGGAGTAAGGAGTGGATTGCTGCCAAAGACTGTGCAGCATTCCACAGAAGCACACAAAGTTGTGCACTCATAGTTCCATCTCTAGTTCCTGAATCTGGGCCTCATGCAGGCCATCGAGGATACCGTGGAAGCGGCATTTACGAGGGCATGCTGGGTCAGTGGTGGGGTGGTCGCCATTGCAGTTGCAGCAGTGGTGGGGGTGGGGGCAGGTTTCGGCCTTGACTGCTTTGGAGGCACAGTCGGTGCAGGATTTCCGGTGGTTCCAGGTGAGGTGCTGGCCTGCGCAGTCAGCACAGATAGCTGGGGCACGGCATCCTGCCATCCCGTGGCCGAGCACCTGGCGGCACTCACACTGGGTGAGGCCCTGGCAGACCAGCGGGATGGAAAGTCGGAGGGAGGTGCCAAAGAGCCATACACATGTGCGTTTGAGGAGGCGCACTCGGATGGACCCGTCGACATCGACAAAGGTGAAGGAAACCGGGCATGTGTCCAGGCTGGAGAGGCATTCTCCATCTGCAATTGCAAAGTGGGGCTCCACGACGAATTCCAGATTCTTCAGGATAGGGTTCTGCATGAGTTCGGCTTTGAGAGCCTTGGCAGAGAAGGGGAGGGCAGTGGGACCGAAGATGTCCCTCGTGGGCACCCGTGAGATGCAGAGGGAGGCCCGCGGACGGACGCGGGATGCGGGGAGGGTGAGTATTGCTGGGAGGGTTGTTCCCTTTTTTTTTTTTTTTTTTGTTATTCCTGCAGAATTATCTAATACATCTGCCCCCCCTTCGGGGGGGCCATGACTAAACAACTACCGAGGCACCCATCATTGAGCATCGCGTGAAACTGGGCAGGGCATGTCCTCCTGGGGGAGGCTAGTGTGAAGCACACCCTATTAAGGAAAAGAGGATAAGAGAAATGGGAGGTTTACATATGGTGACACCATGCCCTAACTAGTAAAAAGAAAGGAAAACTTTGGAGTCGCATAAGAAAAGTGAATGGGGAGGTGCAAGTGCCATGCAAGAGACCAGAAGGGAATCCGAAGGTCACTCACAAATCAGAGGGAAAGGGGGGAGTATTACCTGACAACTCCAAGAGGGCCGGGTCTGTGTCCTGTGTCCGGGGTCCGAGGTAGCGACACACGTAGTCCCTAAGGGTACCCATGTCGAGTCCATTGGTGGTGGGGAGGCCGTCTAGAGCCATGGCAGTGAATGCCAAATGAATGGCCCCTGCAGTACAGTCTGAAGTGCAGTTAAGGTGTCCTGTCATACACAACCAGCGTCACAGGACCAGGAGAAGGTCTTCGTCCACCCACTCAGAGTGGTGGACAGGGGGGGGTCGCCGTCTGGGCCAGATGTGGGGAATCCATGGCGTGAACGACTTGCAGCCACCCAGGATGTGGGCCATGGATTGCGTTGGCCATGGGGGGTGGTTGTGCCATCGGCAGTAGGAGATCAGGCCATGTGTGTGGCGGTAGGCTGAGTCAAAGCTCAGCCAGTAACCCCCAAAGGGACCGGCATGGCAGAGGACCTGAGCTACAGCGGATAGCTCATGGCAGGGGTGGTCGACCAGGAGTGTGAGAATTTTCCTAGGCGTCCAGGTGGGGGGGCCTGTAACCGCCAGATATTTGTCGGCGGTGGAGGCAAGGGGGTGGGTGAGCTGGAGGGACCAGCGCTCCCAGGCAGTGAGAGTTGCTTGTTCCTTCAGTGCAGAGATGGAGGGGGGGAGATTGGAGGAGGGCAGGCAGGTTGCAGCCTTGGCTTCCAAATCGGCCCACTCATTACTGGCAATGTCCTCGTGACCAGGGGACCATGCGAAGTGTATGTGTAGCCGGGGGAAGGTGTCCAGAAGGGTCTGGATGCCCGACTTCCATAGGGGGAGGAGGTTGGCCCCTGAGGCAGAGGGCCAGCGCTTGTAAAGGTTTAGCGCAGTGAGCGAGTCAGACATAAAGACAATGTCTGTAACGTGCACCAGCAGCTCGCAGAGGTGGTGTGCAGCCCAGCCAGGGGCAATGCCGAGGGAGAATTGCTCGGCGTCAGTGGCAGTAGCACAAAGGGGGGAGGTGAGCCTGTGAGAGGAAAGCCTGTGCAGCCCACTCATGGCAACGATAGCAGATCCGGCCTTCTGCCTGAGGCGTGAGCCATCGGTGAAGACCTGGACAGTGTGGGGTGTGCATAGTTCCCGAGCTCGATGGACAAAGTCCGTCTGGACCTCGGAGGGAACCGGCACTGGGGGGATGGAGAAACTGATCCGACCTTGCCCGAAGGCAAGTGGGTTGGCCCAAGGGGGGTGCATGTACACTGGGACCTGTTGGACATGGGGGACATGGGCCTGCAATGAAAGTGAGAAAGGGATATTAGCACTCAGTAGATAATGATGGTGGCCGATAGAGTGGGGGGTGTGCCAAAGGTGCAGGGCGTGGTTAGTTTTTAAATACTCAAAATAAGCAAAAAATGGGGGGAGGGAGCATAGGAAATTTGGGAGGGTCGTTCCCACCATGCACCACTTGTCCCTCATGAAGCGAGTGAAGGCCTCGGCGTGTCGGTCGATGATCGATTCTGTTGAGGAGGATGCAGAGGATGGGCGCTGGGCAAAAATGGTCATGATGTGCCCCTTTGCATTGAATGTGCAGGACAACACCGTGACCTGGTCAGCAGTGGGGAGGTTACGGAAGAACTCATGTGCAGTCTGGGTAAGGGAAGCCCCAGATTTACGTGCAGTCGCCACGAGGAGGAGGTCGCCGGTGCTAAGGACGAGGGTGGGGTCCTTGGAGTACATCTTAGGTGGTGGGGGCAGCTGACGTGAACCCTTCTTCTTCTTTTTGTTGGCTGTTGCTGTTTGGGGGGCCCCTCCTGCGGGTTGCGGTGCGGCTGGTTGGGCCACGGCCTGGGTGTAGGAGGTGGGGGCTGTGCCAGAGGGGGCAGTTGCCGGGGGGGTGGTTTGGGCCTGTCCTTGTGTCTGGGGGGCCGCCTTGGGGGCCTGTTGGGGCCTGGGGGCTGGCTGGCTGGCCAGGGAAGAGACCTTACAGGCGAGGTGCCCCACATCGGTGGTGAGCTTGGTGACCATGTCGGCCATTGCTTTCATCTTGCAGGATGGAGAGGGTGTCACCATGGCCGGCCTTGGGGCAGCCTGGGCAAAAGGGTAGGGGAGGGCCTTGCAATTATGGTCCTTGAGGAAGCAGTGGTAGGCCATGCCTGCGTTGAGCACAGCCACATGGTTGACAGGGTGAGCATCCCTCTCCCACTGGAGGTCCGAGAGGACTGTGTGGGCAAGGGCAGTGACCTTACCTAGAAATCCTGAAGCCTGTATTTCCACTGACTGGGGGGTGGAGGAGTCCACTCTGTCTGGATCAACGAAGCAGCTGTGAAAGGCGACAATCGCCTCCACCAGAATTTTCTGGGACCTTGTGAGGTTGGCCGGGCATCTCCTGGGGGTGAGGGGGGTGAGGGTGTCCGCTGAGCATTTGCTGATCTGGGACTCCAGGGTGTGGGGGCCGTCTTGCTCCATGGCCGCGATTTCTGCATTGTAGTTGTGTTGTTCCGGTTGGCCTGTCGAGTACGGCAAGGGCCCGCCTTCAGAGGAGACGGAGAGGGGTTGGTACAGCTTGAATGCCATTCCCAGAGGGGTGGTGGTCGGCTGATGGGGGGGATGGCGGTGTGGACACTGGGCATGGTCTGGATAGGGGGCCCATTGGCGAGAATGATGTGGCTTGTTGGGTGGCAGTGGAGGCCGAAGAGCGAGAGGTATTGGGTTTTGGTGGAGGTGGGGGGTGATTGTAGCCACTGGACAACATAGTGGGAGTCTTAGCTGCACACTGCTATGTAGATGGTGGTGGTTACTGGTCAAGAGGGATGAGGTGGGGAGGAGCTGGGCCCCGGAAGTGGAGGGCCAGGTCCGGAAGAGGTTGATGGCCGTGAGGGAGTTGGACATAAAGTGTATGTCTGACACATCCCTTAGGTGGTCATGGAGGTGGGTAGCTGCCCATCCAGGGGCGCCGGTGAGTGAGAATATCTCGGCATCTGTGGCAGTGGCGACTTTGGGGGATGCGAGGCGGTGGAACCCGAGTTTGTGGGTGCCACACATAGCGCAGATGGCAGACCCCGAGTCAGTGCCAATGCGTGAGCCATTGGTGAAGACCTGGAGTGAGGCAGGGGTGCACCGTTCCTGAGCTCGAACGATGAATGTGCGTCGGACCTCGGAGGGAACTGGGATGGGGGGGACTTCAAATTTGATCCAACTTTGCCCGAAGGCAAGGGGATCCGTCCATGGGGGGTGTGTATACGTGGAGACTTGCTGGACACAAGGGACACAGACCTGCAAAGAATGGGAGAAGGGGGGGTTAGCACTGTCTCGATAATGGCGGCAGCCTACAGAGTGGGGGGTGCACCAGAGACGCAGGGCATGGCCAGTCTTTAAATATTCAAAGTAAGCAAAGAAAGGGGGGGTGGAGCAAAGAAAATTGGTGGAAAGGGGGGAGGCGCCTTTGTAGACGCCAAGAATCCAGCAGCAGGCAGTGTTTTGGACCACCTGAAACTGGTTTACCAGGGTTTTTTGGGAGCGACTGTGATACCAGACTGGTGAGCCCCATGCTAGCATGGTGTGGATGCAGGCTGAGTAAAGTTGGCACAGGAGGAGGGCCGAGATGCCGCATTCAGTGTTGCCGAGGATGCGGAGGGCGGCAAGGGTGGAGAGTCCTTTGGAGTGCATGCACTCGACATGGGCTTTGAAGGAGAGACCAGGGTCCCACCATATCCCGAGCCATCGCAGGGGGTTAGTGGGCTTGATTGTGGTGGTGGGCATGATTTGGATGCTGGTGGTCCTCCAGTTGTTGTAACCGATGGTGCGCCAGGGTGGGTGAAAGTGGAGTGCCTCTGTCTTTGTGGCTTTGATATTGAGACTGAGCCAGAGGAAGTGGCTGTTGAGTTGTTGATATGCATGGGCCAGGGTGTTGCAGTTGTGTGTGATGTCAGGGCTGATGCAGACGATGAGGTGGTTGTCCACATATGCTAGTAGGTTGCATCCTGGCTGGTGGAAGCGCTGGATAGTGAGCCCTGCAAATATGGTTGACAAGATGGGGGAAACTGGCAACCCTTGTGGGGTGCCGAGGTCGGGTTTGGGGGCGTTAGGCAGAGTCGTCCCATCAAAAGATATGGAGATGCTATGGCCTGTCATGAATGATAGGCACCAGTCCGCCATGTTGTGCGGACAGCCCATCGACATGAGTTGCTGGTGGAGGAGAGCTGGGTGAACCGAGTCAAAGAATCCTTGTATGTCCACCACGAGGATGGAACATACCAGGCCTTTCAAATGGGCACGTTCAACAATCTGTAAGAGGTGTTGGGAGGCGTCATAGACTGAATGTCCCTGATGCCTGCCATATTGGTTAGGGGGCAACCAGTCTTCCTCATTAGCAAGGAACTGGAGCTGGTTAGCGATGATCTTTTCGAGGAGCTTTCCCAAAGTCTCCTCGAGGGTAATTGGGTGGTAAGACCACGGCGAGAATGGATCCTTCTTGTTAGGCTTCCTGAGCATGACCACTTTTGCTGCCCGCCAGCACTTGGGGTGATGTCCCAGGCGCAGGCAGTCATTGAAAAGGGTCAGAACCTCGTCGGGATAGTGCATGATCACCCATTTTAAAGGGCAATAGTTAATCCTGGAGGGCCCTGGGGCCGACAAGTTGGATGTGTTGGCTAGCGCTGCCTCGAGCTCAGAAGCCAGAAGAGGCCATCCTTCTTGACCTTGAACCACCATCATCTACATTGCAGTGCACAGCTCAGACTCCCTCAATGTCATTTAGTGGCTCTAATCGCCCCCTACGTCCTGACCCACCTCTCCCCCGCTCATCTGCATCATCCGTGGCCCAAGTCGCAGCCTCGAAGCTGGCGGCCCCCCCCCCACCGCAACACCCGGCGTCCTCACCGCCGACCTCCCCCCGCTGTACCCCAGACCCCTCCCAAGGCCTGTCACTTGGCCCAGCATTCGTTATGTCCTTGCCAGATCCTCTCCAAGGCACCCCCTCCTCTCCTGTTATACAGAGAGGAGATGGTGAAGATTCAACAATGGGCAGTCCCCACACTCCGCAGTCGCAGATTGGGAAGAGATCCACCGACGTCCTCACCCCCCTTGTGTGCCCCCAGCGCATAACTGAATCCCAACGGATCCTTCTGGAGTCCAGTCTGGAATTCGAGGCCCTCTTCATGCGGATGAACAATGGTTCGCCCGATGCCACCCCCCATCAAATGTTGTATGAGATGTCCTGGTACATCGGCAGGGTCCTTGCCCTCTCACAATGCACCGTTTTTTTTATTTTATTTTATTTATTATTCCTGCAGAATTATCTAATACATATGCCCCCCCGAAGGGGGGGCCATGACTAAACAACTACCGAGGCACCTGTCATCGCACATTGCACGAAACTGGGCAGGGCGCATCCCCTGGGGGGGCTAGTGTGAAGTGCGACCTATTAAGGAAGAAAGGGAAAAGAGGAATGGGAGGTTTACATATAATGACGCCATGCCCTAACTAATAAAAGAAAGGAAAACTGTGGGGTAGCATAAGAAAAGGGAAGGGGGAGGTGCAAGTGCCATGTGGGAAATCGACTAGGAATCCGAAAGCTGCTCACAAATCTGAGGGAAAGGGGGGAGCATTACCTGAGAGCTCCAAGAGAGCCAGGTCCGTGTCCTGTGTCCAGGGTCCGAGGTAGCGGCGTACGTAGTCCCTAAGGGTGCCCATGTCGAGTCCATCGGTGGTAGGGAGGCCGTCCAGAGCCATGGCAGCAAACGCCAAACAAATGGCCCCCGCAGTACAGTCCAAGATGTGGTTAAGGTGTCCTGTCAGATGCAGCCAGCATCGCAGGACCAGGATAAGGTCTTCATCCACCCATTCAGAATGGTGGATGGGGGGTGGTCGCCGTCTTGGCCAAACGTGTGGAATCCAGTGCACGAACGACTTGCAGCCACCCAGGATATGCACCGTGGATTGTGTCGGCCAGGGGGGGTGGTTGTGCCAGCGGCAGTAGGAGATCAGGCCATGCAAGTGCCGGTAGGCTGAGTCAAAGCTCAGCCAGTAGCCCCTGTAGGGACCGGCACAGCAGAGAACCTGAGCCACTGCAGAAAGCTTGTGGCAGGGGTGGTTGACCAGGAGAGTAAGGAGTTTCCTGGGCGTCTGAGTGGGGGGGCCCGTGACCGCTAGGTATTTGTTGGCGGTAGAGGTGAGTGGATGGGTGAGTTGGAGGGACCAGCGCTCACAGGCCGTGAGGGTCGCCTGTCCCTTCAGCACAGAGATGGATGGTGGGAGATTTGAAGGCAGAAGGCGCGTAGCCGCCTTTGCTTCTGCATCAGCCCATTCATTGCCCGCAATGTCCTCATGACCAGGGGACCATGCGAAGTGCACATGGAGCTGTGGGAAAGAGTCCAGAAGGGTCTGGACGCCCGACTTCCAAAGAGGGAGGAGGTTGGCCCTCGAGGTGGAGGGCCAGTGCTTGTAAAGGTTAAGCGCAGTGAGTGAGTTGGACATGAAGGTGATATCTGAGATGTTAGAGAGTGCATCATGGAGGTGGCATGCAGCCCAGCCAGGGGCAATGCCGAGGGAGAATTGTTTGGCATTGGTGGCGGTGGAGCACATGGGAGATGTCAAGTGGTGAGACCGGAGCTGGCAGGGCCCGTTCATTGCGACAATGGCAGATCCAGCCTTCAGACCTAGGCATGAGCCGTCGGTGAAGACCTGGATAGAGTGGGGGGTGCATAGTTCCCAAGCTCGATGGACAAAGTCCGTCCAGACCTCGGAGGGAACTGGCACTGGGGGGATGGAGAAGCTGATCTGACCTTGCCTGAAGGCAAGTGGGTCTACCCAAGGGGGGTGCGTGTACACTGGGACCTGTTGGACACGGGGAACACAGGCCTGCAGAGAAAGGGAAAAGGAGATGTTAGCGCACAGCAGATAATGGCGGCAGCCTATGGAGTGTGGGGTGTGCCAGAGGTGAAGGGCATGGTTAGTTTTTAAATATTCGAAATAAGCAAAAAATGGGGGGAGGGAGCATAAGAAATTTGTAGAGAAGGGAGACATGCCCTTGTAGACACCTAGAATCCATCGGCAGGTGGTGTTCTGGACAGCCTGTAGATGGTTCATGAGGGTTTTCTGGGACTGACCGTGGTACCAGACAGGTGCACCCCATGCGAGCACAGTGCGGACACACACCGAGTAAAGTTGGTGGAGGTGGAGGGCCGAAATGCCATGTTCAGTGTTACTGAGGATGCGGAGAGCAGCGAGTGTTGAGAGGCCTTTGGAGCACATGCACTCAACATGGTGCTTGAAGGAGAGGCCTGGGTCCCACCAAATCCCAAGCCAATGCAAGGGGATAGAGGGCCAGACAAGGGTGTTGGGGTCGATTTGAATCCCCATCGTATCCCAGCCATGATAGCCAGTCTTGTGATGGGGTGGGTGGAAATGGAGGGCCTCAGTTTTTGCCGCTTCAATGTTGAGTCTGAGGTGGTTAAAGAGGCTGTTGAGATGGCGGTATGTGTCGGCAAGAGTTTTGCAGTTGGCGGTAATGGAGGCACTGATGCATACAATGAGTGTTAAGATCAACGGATTGGGGAACCGTCTGGGTTGCGGATGCGTCGTAGGCGAAGTCGTTGGTGGGATATAACGAGGTGGGTGACGAAGATAGTGACGACAAGGTACTTGGAGAGTCGCATGCGACGGGCGTATCGGTACTGGGTCGGGTTACAACGGAGAGCACGCAGGACTCGAGGGTGAGCAAATGAGCTTGTAAGAACAAAGAGCATAAGCTTAAGGCTATATGCTCAACGAGGTACAGCTTATATAGACCTATGGAATATGGGGGAATGAGGTGGAATGTGTTAGAGGTGAGGAGTTAGTAGAACATGAAGGAAGCGCGTAGAAGGGATGACTGAGCATGGTACATGATCAGTAAGCGCAGCAGGGTCATGGAACATACTAGAGGCATATGGGGTTAGGAGTTGGTGGAGAGTGCAAGGAAAAATGTAACAATGAGGTGGTCATCGACGTATGCTAGGAGTTTGCAACCGTGCCATTGAAAGCGGCGTAGTACTAGCCCAGCGAAGATAGTCAACAAGATGGGGGAGGCCAGAGAGCCCTGTGGGGTGCTGAGGTCGGGTTTTGGGGTCAGGGGGGTTGTCATGCCATCGAAAGAGATGGCGACTTTACACCCAGTCATGAACGAGAGGCACCAGTCTGCCATGTTAGGCAGACAGCCCATCGTTAGGAGCTGTTGGTGAAGGAGTTGAGGGTGCACCGAGTCAAAGAAACCCTGAATGTCTACTGCGAGGATAGAGCAGACCTGGTTTGTTGAGTGGGCACCCTTGGCGAGCTGGAGAAGGTGCTGGGCGGCATCATAGGCTGAGTGTCCTTGACACCCCCCATACTGGTTAGGTGGCAACCAGTCCTCTTCATTAGTGAGGAACTGGAGCCGGTTAGCGATTATCTTTTCGAGGAGTTTGCCCAGAGTCTCTTTGAGGGTGATGGGGTGGTATGAGTGGGGGGAGAAGGGGTCCTTCTTGTTCGGTTTCTGGAGCATGACAACTTTTGCCACCTGCCAGCACTCAGGGTGGTGCCCCAAGTGCAGGCAGTCATTGAAAAGCATCAGGATCTCATCAGGGAACACGGCGATCACCCATTTTAAGGGGCGATAGCCGATGCCTGATGGCCCCAGAGCCGACAAGTTGGAGGTGTTGGAGAGTGCGTCTGTCAACTCTGACATGAGGAGTGGCGGCACGCCTGGTGGAGGGGGGGGAGGGGGCCCAGGCCCACATCTGGTAGGGGGGGAGGTTCTTGGAAATAGGTTTCGTGAAAGAGCTCACCTTTCTCCTCATCTGACTGGGTGAAGGAGCCATCCACATGTTTGAGCAAGGGGACTTGGGTAGGGTGCGTGCCTAGGCCGCGTTTGGCCCAGGACCAGATGTTGGAGGGGTTAGCCTCCACTGCCTGATCGGAGTAGTAGGTTCGCTTCACTGCCCGGACCCCTCACTTAAAAGCTTGGCATGCAGCGGCTCGCAGTTGGTTGGTGGGGGCGGCATCGATGGCTTTGAGGAGGTTGCCACAGGAGGGCATCCACCATGGGACCTTGGTCTTCAACAGCCAAGCGAGGGTGGTGAAGGGTTGGAGCGCTGCTGTTAGATTTGACCCGGTGAGGGATCTAATCGAGTGTTAACAGATTGCAATTGTGTAACTAGCGAGTTAGAAATTT
>JAKOPK010000353.1:0-15468 GCA_024195185.1 Coniferiporia weirii
GTATGTTATTCAATTTTACTCTAGCTTTGCAATGCTTAATTTCCCATATGTGACCTCTTCTGCCTCGACATACCCCCTCGTAGCCCAAAACGTGACTTCGCCAATTCCAGTTGTTTCCTCCGTATCTGGTTGCGCCTCTGCTACGCCCAGGACAAGTCTGGGCGCTGGGACGCCTTGCCTCCCAATATGAGCGTTTCCGCCCGAGCCAACCTGCATGGGCGTCCCGAGCTCCCACGACGACTCAGTATGTGAAGAAGCAACGGGTGAAAACCCAACGACCGTTGTGATTTGCTTTGCGATTTGAGGGTACGCGGTCGCAGGTGCAAAAAGGCGCAACTGCGCGACGCCAACGACGGCGTTCGGGTGGTCTATCGTCGTATCGCTAACCGGGACCTTTCGGAAAGTATCAGTAACTCTAGAGCTCGACTTAGCTCGCAGGAATGGGCCTCACTCACTCTGAGACCTCGGTCTGTGACATCGCCACAGAAGAACGGTAGTGTTCCACGACCGTGCCGCTCGATCTCAGGCGCTACAATCCGCCAGCGAAGCTCCTGCCCGTCAGGCCGTATGCGACCTCCGTCAACCGTCGGATCATACACTACACCTGAGCCCTCGCGGGCAGAGCGCTCGTTTATCAAGTCCGCTAGGTCGACCTCCCGCAGGATGCCGTCAGATGGAGAATCCGGATCCACGGAAGTCGGGGGGTCCGGGGCGGCTGAAGCGGGGTTGGACGACCCGAAGCCCAGGAGTGCAAAGTCGATCCATCCAGCGCCCTTGCCCGCCCACGGGTGTACATCGCGGGCGGCACGCTCTGGTGATCCCACGGGGTAGTGCTCGGGCGGGTGCGTGAAGGAAATGAGCTCTATGTAGGTGGAATCGGAGATAATCTAGCGGGACATTAGTAAGAGTGAGAGCGAAAGGCGAAGTGAAGAGATGCGCGTACAACGAGCGCGTTCTCCGTCAGTCCGCCCGCATGAGTTCCACCTGGTGTTACTCTTAAGTTCAGCAGACAAATTGTGTTATTCGATACGATCGGATCAGTAAGTAAAGTTAATGCCCCAAGGTTGCGTGGAGAACACCTGTAACCTCACTTGAAACCAAGCCTCTCCCATTGCTTAACGGTCTCCTCCCTAAAGCCCGGGGGAGTGAGGTAGACAATATGGTCCAAAGTTTTTGTCGACATAAGGCCCTAGGGCGATAGCTCAACGATAGCGGGTCTAGATTGAAAGAAGTTCGGTATTACGCATCTGGAAAGAAGAGTTTACACATGACCAAACGCGTCTTCGAGGTCGGCAAGCGGAAGCAAGTATGCCAGTCGGTATAGGTGCCATAGTTCAAGATTTTTACTTCGACAAATTGTGCATGTTGATCCTCGATTAAACTGGTGCGACGACAGGATAACAACTTCGTTTACTACACTTATATTACACACTTTTTACTTCATTTACTTTCCGCCCTTCTAGTCTGCGGGCTGAGCCTTACCACCTTCAGCAGGCTTTGTGTCGTCGAACTCCTGTCCGGGCGCGTCCAATTCAGGATAATGGCGGTATATTCCATTGGAGAAAGTCTGGCGACGGTCGCTCTCGTAGTACGCCTTAATGCGTGCGCGAACCTTCACGCGCTGGTGCACCGAAAAGACTTTCGGGAATTTGGAGTACAGGTTTGCAACACCGCGCGGGAATGCAAAGAGCAGCTAAGGGAATTCAATTAGTATAAAGAACGCACGCAAGCCTGACCTTAGCAATACTTACCCCTTCGACGAGGAATGTAAGGCCGAGGTCGGCGTATGTAAGGCTATCGCCGACAAGCCACTCGCCCTCACTCTCCTTGTTTGACTCTAGTACAGATTCAAAGTACTTGAAGAATTTGGGAACGCGGTTCTCGCGGAAGTCCTTTGCGCGCTCGAGAGCTGCGTCTTTCTGGTCCTCATAGTATGCGCCCACTTTGAGAGTAAGGAATAAGTGACCGACGATTGATGATATGGGGAGAAAGTCATACCGGAAATAGGGTGATGCGTGTCGTGCGCCTCGTTCTGGCAACTGATATTCACTCAATCAAAGGATTACGGGTTCATGGAAGAAAGTACGAACTCCATGGCTGTTAGGAACAGTTGGTTCACCCTAAGGCGTCCGGCCTCACTCTCGGGAACGAGCTTAAGCTTCGGGCCAAGATATAGCATTATGTTTGGCAATTGCGAAATTTCGATGTCCCCGTGGCGGAGGATTGGAGGAGCGAAGTGCTTGCCACCCCCGAGCAGCTCAGTGACGGCGCTGACGCCCCTCGTATACGCGACATCCTCGTATTCGACGCCGGCTTCCTCAAATGCAAGACGTATAGGCTCTCCACGGCCCGGGATACCAGGCCAGTCTGGAGAACGCGTTAAGATGGCTGATAACAACAGGCTGACTGTATGCGAGGACGTACAGTATAGCTGGTATTTCTCGTCCGTCCTCGCCTTCTTCTTTGCAGACTCGTTTCCGGTCATGTTGTGGATGTTTCTGGAGAGGTTGATATAGGACCGAGGACGTGCTGGTTTATGTAGAGGGTAGAAGTAGACGTGGAGAGAAAGCGCCAACTTCGAGTTGAGGTTAGTGCAGCTGACGAAACCCAAAGTGACGTCGTTCCGGTTCGGCCTTCTCGGCAAGGCATAAGATAAATAAATAGATTAATATTCACCGTGGGTAGAATGGTCGGTGGAGTAGTGAAAGTCGCGCTTGGGATCGTTGAAGGGCCATACTACAGGGGTTTCATGAGGTCGAGTGGGTGGTCGGTGCAAGCAGACTGTTGCAGAGCGAGTCGGGGTGCTTGACCGACCTCGTAGCAAAGCGGAATATCCAAGCGTGACTACTTTTGCTCTATTAGGTAATAAGCAAGCACTGCAAATCCCATCCTATTGCCGTAAGTAGTTTTTGTTGTCACGCTTTTGTCGCCGCGGTTGAGCTTTCGCTGCGCCCGTTGTCCACCGACCCTCATGTCGCGGCCACAAGATGACAGAAACCAGGAGGCGACAGTCTACTTGGTACGTACTCGCATCTTGCCTCGTCTCCTCGTGGTATCTGATACTACGTCCATCAGGGAAACCTTGACGAACGGTGTACGGACGCGCTCGTTTGGGAACTCATGCTGCAAGCCGGTCCTGTTGGTTAGTCTTTTGTTTTCCTTTTGGTCTCGTATTGTTGTTAACTTACGTTTTTCACGATAGTAAACGTCCATCTTCCAAAGGATCGTATCTCAATGGCGCACCAAGGCTACGGCTTTTGCGAGTTTTTGACGGAGGAGGACGCTGAATATGCCTGTAAGATTATGAATCAAATCAAGCTCTGGGGAAAGCCCATAAGAGTTAACAAGGTACGCGACAGGTCATATGCCCCGCTCCGACTGCTGCTAAACTCCGTTTGGACTTGAAAGGCTTCGTCGGATAAGAAGCAATTAGATGTCGGCGCGAACCTCTTTGTTGGAAACCTGGACGAAAATGTGGATGAGCGCTTGTTGTATGACACCTTCAGCGCTTTCGGGATGTTGGCGACGACAGCAAAGGTACGTTTTGAAATAAACTTTCATGCAGTCAGGACCGAAAGCTTAGTCGGGTTTCAGGTTGCGCGCGACCCAACAACGGGTAAATCGAAGGGCTACGGCTTCGTCTCCTATACCGACTTTGAGTCCGCCGACGCCGCAATCGAGTCGATGAACGGTCAGTTCTTAATGAACAAGGCAGCCACCGTGCAATATGCATTCAAAAAAGACGGCAAGGGCGAGCGGCACGGCACACCTGCCGAGCGCCTCCTCGCTGCGCAGGCGCGCAAGAACAACGCGCTTCCAGCTGCTGCTCGACCCCCTCCCGCAGCGCTCAACACACTTGCTGCGTTCGGGACTGCACCAGCCGCGACACCCGGCGCGCCAGGCGTCCCGCGCCCGCCTGTGCCACCTTATGGCGGTCCTTACCAGGGTCAGTTCGCCGGTGTACTTGCGGCAGCACCTGCACCGTCTGTGTCTCCGGGAATGGGCATGGGCATGGGCATTCCACCTGGGTACGGTGGCACGCCGCCCCTACCCGGGATGGGCCCGCCACAAATGGGCATGAACGGTGTACCGATGGTCCCGGGGATGCAGGGTGTGCCGCCACCCCCACCCGGATTCGGTGCGCCACAGCAGGGGATGCCTGGAATGCCGATGGGAATGGGTGTTCCGCCACCTCCGTCTGGGTTTGGAGTCGGGCCACCGCAAGGAATGCCTATGGGGATGAACATGGGTATGGGCATGGGTATGGGCATGCCGCCACCCCCACCCGGTTTCGGCGCACCTATGGGAGCTCGCTAGCGCACGGCCTCCGTAACTCTGTTTTTATGGTGCTATTGCCGAGTAGTGGGGTACGCTTTTTGTGAAATTCTTTTTCTCTCATGTTGTCTGATTCGTATCGTTCAAAATCTGCACTTTAGTTTATTTGTACACATACTTCCGGGCCGCAGAAATTAGTACAGCACTGAACGCCTTTCTTCGTGGCGCCGAAAGAGTTGATGTATCACTCTTACCCACGTCTTAAAAGAGTCCTTTTCCCGGGAGAAGTCACTAGAACTGGATGGCTTGAAGACCACTGCGGCATTCCTTGACAAATTTCCGGGCGTTTGTCAAGGTGCTGGGCTTTGTTATTAGGCCATCCAGTGCAAGTAGTTCGAGCTAGACGGCTTGTATTGTTAGATTTTTTATCAGAGCGATTCCAATTCTAAGTTCTAAAGCTATGAGTATTGAGTACGCAGCATCTCAGTTCAACCGTGTTCCAAGCTCAAGCGAGGTCTCTGGATGAAAACAGCCTGAGGGGATCCCGTCCCAGATGCCAAAGGTGCTTTTTCAACTTTGACGCTCACCTTCCTTGCAGTTAAGCAGTCCATGTCAGGTTTCTCGGTTGCATTGTAGTAGTATGCCGGAGGCTTATTTGGTGGGATAAACGGATAAGATGAATGGACTGTACCGATTATTCTGTAAAGGCCCGTGGGGGACAGAAAAGTACGAGGAGCCTGAAGTGAGGACCCTGACAATGCTGTGAAATATGATATTATTAGTTGAGTCAATAAATTCTAAGAGTTGGGGTTGAATAAGTAAAGTGAGAGGGGAAGAATGACGAAAATACAAGCAATGCTTTGGTTCAATGCTAAATGCGAGTGGGATACGGGAATAGATATGTAATGCGCGAAACACCGACACCTGCTTCCGTCACCCTGGCCAACCCCAACCGACAACACACGGGTCCAACTTCTCGCACTCCTCGTGGCAGAGTATTCACGGATCACGAACCGAGCTACCTCAGAGGCGGCTCAGCCTCAAATCTCAAATCCGTATCCACGCATGCACTTGACGTGTGCTGCGACAAGCTCCTTGCATTTCTCGTCGGCGACAGAGGGATCCGAGTTCAGAAAACATGCATCCCGTGCTGACTTGGTCTCCGGGCATGCGCAGCACCTGTCCGGACAAGCCATAATGCAAAGTGTTAGCCACGCATCCTGCAAGTAACCTAGAACACTGATATCTGACGCACGGTTTAAGTCCCTGGGGATTCAAGGGGTTCACAGGCTTCGCCTCGGGTGCCGGCGACGGAGAACCACCCCACCACGATGTAAGCTATGCGAGCATCGTCTGTTAAGACTTTGTCTCCAGAATATAGTAACTACACACCTTTCCAAACATTTGTGCAACGTACTAATGCCCACGATTGAGTGTAAGAAGTAAGTATTCCCCTTGAGCTCGCTGTCGGCGTCTACGCCGCACAAAAACTCGGCCGGAAAGTACTGCTGAATGTCAGTCAGCACGATGGATCACGTGAGAGCGCATGATCGGCGTCTCTCCGGGTCCCTCCGATCATATTTTTGGGGACCCACAACTCGCATGAGACCATGGTGAGGATATGCCCTTAAACATTTCCTGCTCCATTCATAACATTTAGTGCAAGTACTTCGAGATCAATAGATTTTATTGCTAAATAATCTCCTTTTAAGTCTTCGAAGCTATAGATGTCGCCGATGGCCCGCGAGACCAGGCTTAAACTTCGCACTGTTCAAGCGCCGGAGTCCAGTCACTATTCCATCTCGTGGCTGGGTATGTTGTTGTAAGGATAGAGGTGGTCCCTACAGTTATCCAGATCCTGGACGACACGATTGTCTTGACAAAACTATACAATATTCATAATTCGCCCTCTTGGCGGTTTCAGGCTTCCTGCCATACCACCGCGTGCTGATGATGAGGGCATGATTGGGCGGCGAAAACGGTGGGGAAAGTTGCAATAGAAAATCTCTCTGCGGACATTCTATTATGTCATAAACTTCGACACAGACCTTATATAGTCTATGGACCATTCAGATCTGACAAGAATCTAGGACCGATCCGGTGAGTTCTGTGCTTCTGTGCGAACAATTGGCCTGTACCCTATTCGTTTTCCATCTACATCAGGAATAGTTTCTATCCCCGGAATCAAAGAAACGAGTCTGGCCGTCTTACGGACTCGCGCGAAGTACGTCACAGAGCACGTATGTTTTATTATCGCTACGTTCTTCTCACCGCTCCTGGCTTCCATGGTAAATCTAGGGGCATGATCATATCCACTCCACCTGCTTCGTAGCGCGTAGCAAGCAGTTCTTGATCATGTGGTGCTTATAGAGCCGTATAAATGCCCCTTCCCGAATACGTGCGCCACGAACCTCTTTCCCAGACAACTGGTACCATCAACGTTACCGTCCACAAGCAATGTCGACAAAGACCCTCGACCACATTGTATTTATCACTCCTCCAGGATCCAGAGAAGAGACTGTCGAGCGTTGGAAGGCTCTGGGATTCAAGTGAGCTTATGATCGCCTCCTTTACAAACTTAGAGCATAATTTGATATATTCCGCTCCCACTGATCATCGCGCCCCATCGACTTTGAGAGTGACTCCCGGAGGAAGGCACGCAGACGGTTTGACGGAGAATGCACTTGTTGTATGCTTGTGATGCCCCTCAATTACATCTTGATCCCGTCCTCACCCCTACCAGATCCTCTCCGATGCGAGCTACGTAGAGCTCATCTCTTTCACTCATCCGCCTGAGGACTACCCCGTCGGATCGCCCGAGCGTGCTGTTCGCGACGCTCATCTCTGGGGAAAGAAAGGCCCTGGATGGATCGACTTTTCCTTCCTCGGTTTCGGACTGTCTAACGTTGCTCCGTCGACATCTTCCGGTGGATCGGAAGCGGAGGTTGACCTTGCGAAATTCATCAACGCCCGGTCCGCTAACGAGGGCTCGGGCGTGGAGTACGAACCGACAGTTACAGGAGGCCGTCTGCGGGCCGATGGCGCGGAGATCCGTTGGCAAATCGCGGCACCAAATGCGGCAAAACACGGACGAGGCGTTCTTCCGTTCTACTTAGGTGACCTTACGGAGCGAGGCATCAGAGTATGCAATCTTCGACCTCTCAAACAATAAATACGCTCGCTGATTCAGATTCTGTAAGGTTCCTGTCAGTGAGGATACGACTGTTCATCCAAACACCGTCAAAGGCGTCGCTCAACTACGTCTTTTCACACCTCCATCTGCATATCACGACATCGTGAGACAAATCACGACGACATTCGGCGCACCCCCTGTTGCGTCTTCACAAACCGAATCTTCGTGGGAGCTTGAAACACCTGGGAAAGCGAGCGTAGCTGGAAATGCTCTCCAGGCCATCCCTGCGCCAAAACTCGTTCTGCGCGTTGCGGAGGAACAATCGGGCCAAACGTTAGGCGCGGGTGAGATACCAGGAATTAAAGAGGTCGCATTCTGGGTTGAAAAGGGACGTGTAAACGAAGCGGCCACTCTTCCGCATGAAGGAATAGTCTGGTTGGAACTCGAATGAAGACTTAAGGTCAACAGCAGGTAAAATTAGAAAAGTTAAGATTAGCAGTCCACTGCAAAGTGCTCTTTTTGTCTATATGGATCTCGTTAATGATCGTCAGGAAACGTATGTCTGTATGTGTGATGACAAGAATAAAGAGATGTCACAGGCCAATCTCAAGGAGAGAACTGACGTTATTAGGGCGCCGGAACACTCCTGCGTTTTTGTGACGAGGAAGATTTGCTAGGAGTCTAGTCACAAGAGCTATGGATCGGTCCATACGACGCAAGGAGAGTTTGACCAAATGTTTTAACGCCGAGGAAGCTGCCGGTAATTTCAGGTTGAGATTTCAGGCTAAGCAGCGAAACGAGCATGCATCTTGAGACTCGATGATTTGTGTTGGCCGGGATGGGGTAGGAACCACAACAACGGACATTGTGACAATCGTTATATTATTCTCCTTGTATGTAGTTCCGTTTACAGTCGCAGCGACCCTGGTCTTCCGCAAGGCAAAATTTGAAATGATTCTGCTCGGACTCCGTCAATATACAAATTAAGCAACTCACAAGCTCAGTGTCGTCAAGCAGTAAACCGGATTTCAGTACGATAAAATTCGAAACCAACAGCTTTTCCCCCAAAAAAACGATTGATTCGGAGCTGAGCAAGCAGTGGAACAGAATAAGACATAGTGATGCTGAGAAAAAATCAAGGATGTGGTTCATGTGTCTGAAGAAGGATATAATGATATAAGTTAGCAGAATACAATATTTATGCCTGAACGTGTTCGAGTGATGGCCAGATAGAATTGAAAAAAAAAACCATTAAGAAAGACCAAAATTTGGCTCGAGAATGTAAGGAGGAGAGTGCAAGAGAGATGATTAGGGCTCAGGCAGCTCCCACCACGTCAATTTCCCTTGACGTGTACTGCTAACGAGAAATCGTTCGCCCTTTTTTCCGTCGAAACTCTTGAAAAAAATGTGCTTGAGTATATATATCATATTACCAGCTGCCAACCTACCGCAACCGCCTGGACGAGCACGTCTGTAGAGAAAAGAAGTGGCGTAGATTAATGGACAGTACGTGTAAGAGCGAATGACGTTTCATACCCTTTCCGTGATCCATTTCATGCTGAATTTTACCGCGCTTACGATCCCACACAAGCACACGTCCACCAATTGCGCCAAACACGACTGAATTACCATCACCCGCAAAGAGCGCGCCGAACGCATGAGTAGCGCGTGCACCATAACGGCCCTCAGCATCACGTAACGAGAAGTCCTGCACAATGCGGCCCACATCACGCTCATCCGCCGACGTTGGTGCAAGCTCGATGAGGTGCGCACGCCCGCAAGCCTGGGCGACTAGCGCAAATCTATTGGAGGAGTCTGCGTCGACGTGGAAGCTTTGCTGGACGTCAGCAAGTTATGTAACATGTTGGAAGAAATGTAAACCGCACGCTTTGGTCTTGAACGTGGTCACTGGCTGAACTCTGCATTTAGGGACCGTGCATCGGAAGCTGTATTTGTTCGATCACACGTCCTACATCACATATAAATAAAGAAACGCTCACACAGTACCATCTGAGCTTCCGCACAATAAATCATGTCCGTCATTGATAAACTTGATTGTGACAACATCCTTCCTAGGGACGTTGCGGTCGAGCGCACGCCAGAAATCTGTCGCCACACCAACTCAATGTAAATTTACCCAGCCACAGGCACTTGCGTCCCAAAGGTGAAGCCTGTCGCACGCACCATTGTCCTCGAGCATCCAGATTTTGATTCCCTTTCGTGGATTTGCGACGGCGAGCTTCCCGTCGTGATACGCAAGGCATGAAGGATCTCCATCGCCAGAGTCAACAAGTTTGGCCCATTCCCATCTGTTTTCGCCCTGGCAGGTGCCGAGTATGAATTAATGTTACTTAATTTCGAGGAGAGGCGGACAACACACCAACATAGTCCATTTGCTGACTACACCATTCGTACCCATGGATGCAACGGCTGCAAGTAGATTGGAGTCAAACTGAAAGTGAAATAAGATAACAATTAAACTTACATTTATCGCCTTCAAGCCAAACAACCGATACAACGGAGGCGCTGTGCGCGAGCTTCGCTATCTCGGTGCACGTTGCATCGTCCCATATGCGCACGGTGTTATCCCGACCTATTTGAAGCAATCGTGGATATTACAAACCGCAGATGCCAGTTAGCAATACAAGGAATCCCACTTGTGATAACCCGAGAACTCACAGACGACTGCAAACAATGCACCAGTCGCACTGAAAACAATACTTCGTACGCCTACTTCACGCCCGCTGCCGCTCATTTTAATTTGCGCGGTTCGAAGCGAAACGAGATTCATATCCAACTGTGATTGATTCTTCGCCTTCGCCTTAGCCCTGGGGCCACTACGTGGCGCCATTCCGAGTGGAGGCTTCGATGGAAGCGTGAGGTCAATAACTAAAGTGCAGCAGTATATGTTACTCGGGCCTTGATAGATAAATAAAACGGAAGGGCGTACAGGGTGGACCTCGTGTCTGTTTTCGCAATTCTGCGGGGTCTGTTGTCATTGGCGTGTGCAGGGGATCATCTGCATTAGCAGCTATAAGCCCATTCGACGGCCCTTTGTCCCGGGACTCGTACTTCGTCCAGGCCTCAAAAAGCTTTTTTGAAAACTCTCTTGGTGACAGCGGAGGCGGACAGTTAGGTGCACCTGTTTTTGCCAGCTTAATAATTGACCGCACAATGGAACGGTACAGAACATAGCGGTCATGCGGCGATACTTACTGTCGAGTGCGTCGGCGACAGGACCAGCCTCCCTGGTGGAAGATAGTACGGGGCTCAACGGCTCAGGCTTCACGAGCGGTTTCCACCTCTTACAAGATGGCATGCCTACATCAATAGTGTCGGGCGCCTGAGAGGATGGCCATGAACGCTTGCGGCCTTTCATTGCAGATGGCACGAGCGGCGGGCTCCGTGTGGTTGATGGTACAGATGTAGGTACAGACTGCAAATCGGACTGGCTCAACACTTGGGACCCCGAGGAAGAGGAGATCGCAGCCGGAGACTGAGGCGATGGTGCCTGAGAAAGCCGCGTTGCGGGAACGAACTTTGGTGCGTGGCGAATATCGACAAACCTTGACATAGGGCGTGTGCCGTCCCCGTCGCTCACCGGAGCTGCACCCGCAGTTGGGCGCACGAAAATAGCAGGGGCTGTTGGGGGAGCGCGAATTAATGTCGCCCCAAGCGGCGCGGGAACTTGAGGCGTGGAAGACAGTGTATAGGTCGCGGAAGAGGGTCCAGGACGGGTATGGTTATAGTACCTTGGCACTGTGTGGGCGACGTCAACCGTCAGCTTACTCGTTGAAGGTAGGGGAACGGCGGCGGATGGTATCGACGCAGATATGGGAGTGGACGCATCGGCTTTCTTCGGCTCGAATAGTGCGGGTGCGTTGTTTTGGGAACGGATGAACGTTGGTGAATGAGCTGTTTTGGCTATCGGGCTTGTCGAGCGGTGAAGAGGTGGATCTTCTTTACGGTTCGTTAGCAATGATAAATGCGAGAAGATGATGAGCGTACCAAAAAGTGGAGACTCTACAAGTGTAACCGCGGACGCAAGCTGTGGGTCATCTTCCGGTTCCCGCGACCTAGCTAGACTCAACTTGCTTTCATCCGATGGTAAGTCGATGGCTAGTAGCTCTGGAGAATATTCGGGTGACGTCGGTGCGGACTCGAGCTCCATGGGCGACAGACTCCGCTGATGAGAGCAAGAGTCGGTGCCAAAATCACTAGTACTGGTCGCAGTCAGCACACTACCGCCTGTATCTTGCATCCTTATATTCGATACAGCCATAGGTGACGAGGCGCGTCGCGAAGGCGCTCGAGAGAGAGACCCGGCCGTCTGCATTACCATATCGACGTGCGAAGAGGATGTAAATCCATCAAGCGTCTGAGCTGCTGCATCAACTTGTGATGCCGACCGAGTCTGTGAACCTGTCGATGTCATATACGCCGATGTTTGGATTTCTACAGACAACGATGAGGGTTGAGCCTGCATATTGAAAGACGAAACGGAAGGTATGGCTTGGACTTCCACGGAAGACGATGTGGACTGAGCTTGGATTTGCACGGATGATGTCGGGGACCGTACTTGTATTTCAACGGATGCCAATGCAGGCTGAGCCTGAACTTGAGCACAGCTAGTTGAGGGCTCGACCTGAACACCCACGGATGTTCTCGCAGGTTTATTGTATTCTGCTACAGATGTCAGACGAAAACTATGGACGAAGGACCAGACGCACCAGGTTTGACTGGGAAGGAAGACTTCCGCGCCCAGAGCTTTCGCAATTTCGGAGGTAACACCTGCTCTTTCTGCACAATCGTTTCCTCGCTCTTTGCGTAGTCGCCTAGTTCCACGTCAATTTCATCTGCATTCGGCATATCAGCCTCGAGCGCTACAACGTGCTCCTGAAGGTCACTGCCGACAGGGTGGAGATACATGAAGAGTTCTTTTCCGGGCTTGACGTTGATGAGTTTATGTGCGAAAAGGCTGAAGACCGCCCGGGTTCGCTTATGACCTAGCTCGTCATTGTAAACCTCCTCGTCCACTTTTCTAAGGACGACATGGGCATGCTTGACGTTCCCGGCGTACGAGCGCACGCGCAGTCGGCCTTTCACGCCGAGCGCAGCTTCAATGGACGTCGGCATCGCATTATGGCCTATCAAGGGCGGGGTCCTAGACATCGGGTGCCTCCAAATACGGCAACCGTCTGCAAACTGGTCCCGTATAATCGAAAAATGAGTGCAAGAGGTTGGCTGGCCGAAGTGGTAGTGGAAGGAGTTTGTCACACGCGCGGGTAGTGCGTGACATTCGTGTGACATACGGCGCCGCCTCCCTGATTACGTCAAGAAAGACCCTCTGTAAGTTGTAACGCCCGTTAGCCTCAGCCGCCCGCTGCGACCGCTATGTTCTCCTGGCAGCGACGCGTCCGAAAGAACTTGCTGCTTCTTTGTACACTATCTGTCGTTTCTAATGCTGATTTATGGCCATTTCCTCCTAAACGGTTCACTAGGAATGCGCTGTTGGATGCCGGATCGCTCGGTCTAGGCGATGATGAGCGTGCCATTGCATTCGGAGACTTCAACGGCGACCAGTTGTAAGTTGTACGTGCAGCCTGATGCGTAGTAGGCTGATGATGGACTCGTTCAGCTTGGACGTCGTGACGCTAGATGCAAGTGGGCGGAAGGTGACCGTGCATCTTTGGGACCACGGTCAGTCCCGACGCACGCTTGAACCGAGCAAGGGCGCTTAATATCTTTTAAGACATGTTTATTTTTCACGACGCCGCTTCATTCTCACACCAGGAGCAAATATACAATGTTGTCCCGGGAGACTTCACCCACGACGGCTCACTAGATTTACTTGTCATGAGCCGCGGCTCCTCGCCCTCTGAAATTAAGATGGAACTGTATGTTGGGTCTCCCGGAAACGGATTCGGTAAGTCCGCATATTTACCTGCATAGTGACACTCTGCTAATAATTTTCAGAGTCTACCCCGATATCTATCCCTTCGTCAAATGTCGCTCAAACCATCCCAGTCGATGCAAATGGAGACCTCAAGATTGATCTCCTCGGTGTAACCCCGGACTCGAGCTCCCTCAGCTTATGGAAAAACATCTATAACCAAACCATGTCAAACTCTCCTGTATTTTCCATGTAAGCTCCTGTCCTGTTGTTCCTTGAGAGAATGTAGGTGGGTTAATAACACTGCGCAGAACGGATGCGCCTTTTAACGGACCAACATGCGTTATTTCAAGTCCACACAGTAATGCAGTCGCAGACTTCGATGGAGATTGTTTGGCTGGTAATTATATTCCATTCAATGCAAAGACTTTACCAATCAGCGCGCCATAGATGTCTTCCTTGTTTGTGACGAAGAAGGCACCAGCAATAAGTTCTTCCAGATTTGGCGGAATGACAAGAGCGAGGGTTTCACTCTCGCACAGGTCGGCCGTCTCCCCTCGGGTGTGCAAGCCATCTCCTTCGCGGATATGGACCGCGATGGTACAATCGATATGGTCTTCGCGACGTGCTCGTCGGTATCCACTTCTACCGGGATCGGCACGGACTGTTATTTGAATATCGCATACAATCAGCAGCTCCCACTGTGCGCACTACCTACGAGCGCTTCCATACGTAATGGGAAGAGAATATGTAGGCAGCCCGACCAGCTCTGTACCGCGGACCCCGACTTCCGCTTCGATCTTAGCGAGCAAGAAGATAATAACGTATGGTTTCACTCTTTATTCTCTGGAAAAGTAAATAATGGTGAAATTTTATACAAGGCCTTCGCTCGATTTCCGTTAACAGACCTTTTCCCTGGAAAGTCGCTTCTCGTGCTGGATACGCGTTCTTCGCCGCCTATACCCTTATCCATTCGCCTGGGGGATGCGAACTTGGACGGTTTTCCTGACTTACTGTTCGTAACCGCGGCCTCGACCGGTAGGGCGAGCGATCGTACGCCACGTCTCGTGCTTTCCATGCCTTGTGCAAAGGGTGTAGCGGGATGTGGAGTAAATGGGCTTAGTCGCGTCGGATGGAAGCCTGTGAAGAAGGATGCCGATGCATTGAGTGCTATAGTTGATGCAAGCGGGGTTGCGTTTCTGGATATTGACGAGGATGTGAGAAGTTTTGGTAAGGTATATCATAATAGCGACTGATTTTTTGCTTTGCTTTTAGGGCACTCTGGATATAATGGTGCAGAGAACGGGCGAACAGGGTCAGGGTCCGGTCCTATTCGTGCAGAATAACTTCTTTTTCGATGCCTTCTTCCTCAAAGCCATCGGTGAGCTCCTTTTTAGGTTTACTGCAAAACTTGGTTGATGGACAACTCGCAGTACTAAATGGGGCATGCGAGAATGGATGGTGTAATCGGCCTAATGGAACGGGACGCTATCACGTACGCCTTAGACCCACTACATTCTCCCACCCAGATTAACGCCAAAACAGCCCTTTGGAGTCAGTTATTCTGGTGCATCATTCAAGTACACAATTCTCGATACGAGTGGGTCCAGATCTGCCGCGCAAGGTATGCGCTTTTATATTTTGTATTACACGTCGCCTTTCTGAGACAATATATACTGTCAGTCGCACAGCTTCCACAAACAGCATATCAAGCGCTCCTCACGCCATACGCTTTCTTCGGATTAGGTCGGACGAACAATTATATTGAGAACCTCTTCGTTGGTTCAACTTTACATTCCACCAATACCACGCCGGCACTGTCTCAAGCGCACTTTGTGAATATGGAGGGCGTAATCCCGAACTCGAAAGTTGTGATCTATCCGCCTGCGCAGGTCGACGGGTCTTGGCGTCGGGAGCTGTATCTACGTCCTGGAGCATGGATTCCTTGGGTGACCCTTACAGTTGTCATAGCTGTTGTGCTACTCGCTGTTGTCGTGTTTGTATTGCATCTAAATGAAAAGGTGAGCTCGGCAGGAATGGCCTGCAAACGTTATCGGCTATTGAATATGTCTTTCTAGCGTGCAGATGAGCTGGAGCGACGTCGAGCGTCACATCACATAAATTTTGATGCTTTGTAGCTGCCTGTTTACCTTGATCCTTTATCCTG
>JAKOPK010000353.1:15567-28572 GCA_024195185.1 Coniferiporia weirii
GCTGGAGCGACGTCGAGCGTCACATCACATAAATTTTGATGCTTTGTAGCTGCCTGTTTACCTTGATCCTTTATCCTGTACACATTAATTCTTTTTTGGCTGGATAGAGCTCATTTATTGCGTTTCACAGTGTATTATCATAGCGGACACCTTAATATTGCGGATAAAACTGTGCAAGTCTGCCGAAGGATTCGTAGCGGATAATTGTCCACCAAAGCTCATGTTCATGGGATTTCACGTGTGTTCCACTGATCTTGATTGAAGGCTTGATTTGCGATGTGGATACGACCCATGTAAAGCGCATAATCACCCCCAATCAAACCGCGGAACCTTGAACTCATAAGAAGATTTCGCATTATAACAGTCTGAACAAGAAGCCTATACGACTGAAAAGTCTCACTTATGAATAACAACGATCGTCCGTAGTGGGTTTAAAATGAAACCGTGAACAGTCAAGAGTACTTTTATATACTTAATGATGCAAAATTTACAACAACAGTTCTGAAGTGGGGCCCTTATTGCTTGAAGAATAAGACAGAGGAGTATATATACTCTGCCCGGGTTCAGTTAGACGGTTTGAAGTAGCGGGGACGAAGTCCGAATAGGGGTAAATAGTATTACTTAATGTTACGTCGTCACGGGCTGTCACATCCGTAGTTGAACCTGAGTCAGACTACCACCGGCGCGAACAAGTTCAACAAGTTGAAGTAACTTCAAACTCCCTCATTGTATTTTTTGAAGAGAAATGATTCTATGGAATGACAGCACTCGGCGCCGACTCTTCCTTCTCCGAACTCTTCAACCAAGATGACCCCGAGTTTATTGAGGCTCTCCGCACGACCGTCTTTCCGGGTGAACTCCCAGCAGACAGCCTCAGCCGTACCAACATGAAGCGTCGACGGTCCGAAGAGGCTGAAGTAGGGAAGAGTTTACTGCAAGAGATTGTCAAGACTCTGTCTCAAGGCTCTACGGACTGCGAAGATGGTCCTGGCTTGAAAGATGAAAGCGGGAGAAGAAAACGAAAACGTACCAAGGTTTCTGAAGGACCTCAGGAGGACCAATTCACTCAAGGATCGTCCCGGGCGCCAAAATCGTCTGCTAAAGTGTCCGAGGAGGATGCGCGCCGTCACGGGGAAGATGAAACTCATCTCGAGCGGGATGCCGTACCACTGCACGTATCCGACCCCGTCACGTTTGCCGGTGCATCGCGCGTCCCGGGCTACTCGCCATACAAGGCAAACGAACACGCCGGGAGGCTTATGCAAGATGTTGAATTCCGCGCAGGGCACACTTCTGCCGCCGGTGCCGACTTTATCGACGGCTTTTACAAGAACTCGCGCCTGCATCATCTCAGTACATGGAAAACGGAGTTGCGCGCTCTCGTTGCGGAAGCGCAGGAGCGAGCAGAGAAAGCATTTGCCCTCGGTGGTGGAGTCGGCGTTGAGGATGAAATCACGAAGGATGGTGATGCAGACGTAGGCGTCGATGTCGATCAACCGGTGGGAAAAGTAAAGGAGGACGAAGGTACGAGCATGCGCGGCAACGCGCTCCAGATGTTTCGCTCTCCAAGTAAAGGGAAAGGAAAGGGCAAAGAACGGGAGGATGTCGAACTAGAGAGAGTCATCATGCATTGCGACTTCGACTGCTTTTTTGCGTCTGTCGGACTGTTGACACGGCCATACTTGAAGGACCAACCAGTTGTCGTTTGTCACTCTCAAGGTACGCAGGGCAGAGAGACAAGCACGAGCGAGGTATCCAGTGCAAACTATAAAGCTCGGGATTTTGGTATACGGAATGGCATGAGGTTAGTACAGCTATAGCCTCTTGTCGGAATAGTACGTGTTGATATTTTTTCTCAGTCTTCAGCAAGCTCGAAAACTGTGTCCAGGGATCGTCACTATACCCTATGAATTCGACAGGTAAAGTGTGAAATAAACTTGCGCCACGTATATTACTAATCTTCTACACAGATACAAGAAGGTTTCGCTACAGCTTTATACAGTTTTAATGTCACACGCAGACGATCTTGAGGCCGTTTCCGTGGATGAAGCACTAATTGATGTTACCACGGCCGTAAGGCAGATGCCACCGTCTTCAGATAAACGCTACGACCCTTGCAAAGCCTTCGCCGAGACGCTGCGTGCCGAAATCAGGAGCAAGACAGGCTGTGAAGGTAAAGAGCCCAATTGTTTTCCTGTTCTCCCCGTTAATCATCCCTTAGTGAGCATCGGTATATCGCACAATATTATGCTCGCGCGTCTGGCAACGCGTAAGGCGAAGCCAGCGGGTTCGTTCCACTTGCGACTCGCGGATTTGCAGAAGCACATCGAACACGTGTGCATTGATGAGCTGCACGGGTTTGGACGAGCGGCACGGGAGAAAGCGCTTGAGCGACTAGGCGCGGCGACGCTCGGTGAACTTGCGAAGAAGCCGCGCAGCGTGCTGTGTGACTCGCTTGGCAAGGCCGCTGGTTCACTGCTGTATGACGCAATGCGCGGAATCGACCATCGGCGACTTGAGTCTGACAAGCCGCGCCGTTCAGTTTCCGCAGAGATTAACGTGAGTATCCGGGCGCTAATCTCGTTTCGGGCGAGCGCTTACAGACGGTGTTCAGTATGGAATCCGATTCGAGAACAATGAACAAGCGCAGGCGTTTATGTTTCAGCTCTCGGAGGAAGTCGCAAGGCGTCTGGACGCAATCGAGATGCGGGGCCGGACGCTGACGTTGAAAATTATGAAGCGCGACCCAGAGGCGCCCATTGAGCCCCCGAAGGTGATTTTCCTGCAGTTACGTCTCTGTCTTGCTCTTATCTGATGCCGATCAGTTTCTGGGACATGGCTGCTGCAATGTTTTTAATAAACAAGCCAGTCTCTCTTCCGCGGACGGACGCGCGACAAGCGACGCACTTATCATCGGTCAGCAAGCATGGAGGCTATTGAAAAGTTTAGCTTTCGATGCGCGGGATCTGCGAGGTATCGGCATACAAATCCAAAAACTTGAGAAGGCTTCGGAGTCTACGGAACGGACGAGAGAGCTTGCTCAAGCAAAGCTTGCCTTCAGGAAACTACCGAAGGAAGAGAAAGAAAGATCTGACATCTCACTCTCTGTCCAACCGCCTTCTTCCCCCGAAGATAACGTGCATACGGGTCCGCCATCCGCCGCCGGCGCCACTACTACTGTGTCTAACCTCGCGCTACCATCGTTCTCGCAAGTTGATCGCACAGCGTTCGAGGCCCTCCCAACGGGGCTGCGGGATGAAATCACAGCGGAGTACAGTCGGCGCTCTGCATCTCCTGCTCTATCCGCTTTCAGTGAAACCGCGCGCTCTCTTTCGCCACCGCCGCGTCGCACGACGGACCGCGGCACTCCGCTACGACGTATCACCCAGGCTCTCGCACCTCGGGTCCGCAGCGGGGATGCACTATCTGCCGCCGCGGGCAGCGCGCAAAAGCACAATATATTTGAGCGTTGTCAGGTGCAAGGCGGGAGTCGCGGGACAAAGGTGGAAGTTACGCGTGTGGAACTCGCGAGACTGGGTATTGATCCTCGTGTCTTTGCGGAGCTTCCTCAGGAGATGCAGCTGGAGCAACTTACGAGTGCGCGATTCACGCGGTCATTTGGAGCGAAGGCGAAGAAGTGAGGGTGTGTCATCATATCATTTCAGGGGCTAAATTATTGCTGTGTATCATTGTATTTTTGTATTTTTGTTTAACTCTTGTAGGATCGTGCCGGGTAATTTCTTGTATTTGTCTGAAAACTTTTGCATCGAAGAAATCGGATTGGACGACCGTCAAGTAATCAGCAGCCGCATGCTGCGGAAAAGGTTTGCTTATGGATGCATGCGCGGGTTGGCTGTGATTGGCTCGGGAGCCCGGCTGTGTGTATCTCACTCAGCCTGCTGACAACACTTGAGCCTCATTGGTCCATTGGCCGCCAATACCCATCCACTTGAACCCCATTGGTTGCCAATACTCTACCACTTGAACCTCATTGGTCGCCAATACCCTACCAGTCATGGTCAGCTGTTGGCGCCCTGCATCCGCGATTGAAAACGCGTCGAGTTACCTGAGGACACTGTGCACATACATCAAAACATAAGCACAATTTATGGCTATATAAGACATGCTCACAATGCAGTCTCACCCCAACCACTCATTCTTACTCGATCATGGACGCATCAAAGACCCCCACCCAGCACGTAGTGCCCGAGACCGACCTGCCTCGTAGTACTCACGTACACATCCTCGGACATGAACACCATGAACACCATCACGGACATGGCCACCATCATGGCGACCACGACGCGATTGCGGAGTCCAACCGCACGCATTTTGACAAGACAGCGCACACGTATGATCAGATCCCTCTTGCTCTAGAGCTATGCAAGAAGATTGGAAACGCATTTCTCGAGGAATACCCATTCGACGAGAGTAGCACTGTGGTTATGGACTTTGCATGTGGAACTGGTGAGTCTCCGTTTCATTGTTATTCGAGACAGCCTGGAGTTTTCTGAATATGAACGGATGACAGGTCTAATAAGCCGCGAACTCGTACCGCATGCGAAGAAGGTCATCGGTGTCGACATCAGCCAGGGCATGATAGATCAATACAACTCTCGCGTTTCGAAAGAGGGTATCCCTTCCGACAAGATGTATGCCGTCCGCGCGGAGCTGACCGGGACGGACGCTGACCTGGACAGACAGAAATTCGATGTCATCGTCGTAAGTCCCTTCCTCTCACTTTGTTTCTTCAAGTCTCATCTTCATACCTATACGGGAAGTGTTCAATGGCATACCACCATTTCTCGTCCATTGTTGACATAACGCGTATCCTCGCTTTCTTCCTCAAGCCCGGCGGGATGCTGCTCATCTCCGACGGCGTCCCCTCAAATATCTTGCCCTCGCCTATCCCCGATAACATCGTCGCCCACCAGCACGGCTTCACGGAGGCCACCATTCGCGAAGTCTTTGAGTCTGCGGGTCTCGCGCAGATCGGCTACCGGACTGCGGCACGCGTCTCAGACGAAAAGCTTGACATGACCGTCTTCGTCGCGAAGGGTACGAAGCCGGCGGTGACGAACTAATGAAAAGGACAAATGCGCTATGCTAATAATTGTTAAACCGATTTGTTAAAATATCATTCTGCTTTTCGACCCGGGTCGCGAGCCACGACGGTCGGCGTTCAACGAGCTTCCGGCTTTCGAACTTCAGACATCATGGCCACCGAGTGTATTAGTGTTCTTGTCTTGTGCCGTAAAACCAGTAACTCATGTGATCTAAATGCAAGCCATACGACGGCACGGCGCGTACCTGAAAAGAGACTAGACCTGCTGTCACGCATCAAAACACAGCCCAATTAAGGCCATGTAAGCGTCCATGTATGATGTCACCCTCGAAGCAGCCTCAACCCGACCATCGCGACTATGTCACAGTCTAACCACGCGCATTCTGAAAAGACGGAGCACACGTACGATGACTCCCTGGATATCTACAAGAAGATTGGAAAGGCGTTCCTGGACGAGTACGCGTTCGACGTGAACAGCACCACTGTTCTGGACATAGCGTGCGGAACTCGTGGGCCTTATTTCTTTATTTTAGGTTGTCTGGGTTCTCTGAATTCGATTGAATGGCAGGCCTCGTGAGCCTCGAACTCATGCGACATACGAAGAAAATCGTCGGTGTTGATGTTGATCCGGACATGGTCGATCGATATAATTCGAATATTTCGAAAGAGGGGATCTCTCCTGATAAAATGCGCGCTGTCTGCGCCGAGCTTACCGGAGCATACAATAAGCTGAAAGGACATAAGTTCGACGTGGTCTTGTAAGTCAAGTCCCGCTTAGTTCCTCACTTCCACTACTTATCATAATCATACCCTTCCCAAAAACAGTGCTCGATGGCATATCCCGGTTTCCCGTCCATTGCGGAGTTAACGCGTGCTCTTGCCTCCTCCCTCAAGCCAGGCGGGACGTTGCTCCTCGCTGACCACGCCCTGGCGGCTCTTCCCGTACCTGAGATGAAACGTCCCGTCTCTCACAAGCACGGCTTCTCGGAGGCTACTGTACGCGAGGCTTTTGATTCTGCTTGTCTCACGCAGTTTTCCTACCGAACTCCGGTGCGGTTCTCGGAAGATGACCCCTGCTCAGCCGTCTTTGTTGCAAGTGGTAAGAAGCCGGCGGCGAAAAAATGGATGAGGGGGACGAATGTGAATGTTTTGATTAAATCTTTTGTAAGATAGGTGCATACCCATTTGAATACGTGATAGGCCATTTTGTACTTCGGAAGAAAGATAAGAAAAACGCACCCCAATTCGCTTTCCATTCCATCTTCCGTGGTGAGAGATCTAGTTTAAACAGCCCCGCATTTTATGCTCCCCCATCCCATTCTAGTTCGCCCTGTTTCTTCTTGTTCGGGACGCATGGTTTTCTCGTCTGGCTCGGCTCGTCAACCGTCGCGTCTTTGCACTAATTCTACAGGCGAATGCAGCTGAAGCAGCTTTGCGGGTAGCGGAGAAGTGGAGCGTCTTTATTCCAATAGTGAATTGTTGCCGTGTACCGTCGTCTCTGTAATTTTCTTGGCTGTGTGGCTTCATTGGTACCCGTGAGTGTATGAGTCTTATTGTGTTTAAGAAATGTTGAATGCTCACGTATTGTGAAATGCTTTATTCCGGGGCGACCCGCGAAAATGCATTTATGTCAGCTTGATGACAAAGCGGATGCTTCGGTGGTCCCATCCGTGCTCCTGAACTTGGACGGCCCGCGATTTGGAACGAAGATTCGTTTAATGGCTGCATAAGACGTGCACTTGCTTGAAGATCAGCTCGAACGCGATAATGCCAGACGACTTGAAGCCTTCTGATCACAATGAAGCACTGGAGAAGATAGACATACCCCATCACTCGCACACGCACACTCATGGGCATGGCCACCATGAGCACCATCACGAACATCACGACGCTGTAGATTACTCGCAGACCAACCGTGCCCATTTCGACAAGACGGCACATACGTACGAGGAAATCCCCCTTGTTACGGAAGTTTGCAAGAAGATCGGGAACGCGTTTCTCAAGGAGTACCCGTTCGATGAGGAAAGCACTACGGTTTTGGACTTCGCGTGCGGGACAGGTAAACATTTACTTTCGTTACTACTGAAGGATAAACTCCTCTTATTACCGATGGATGATAGGGCTGATAAGCCGCGAGCTTGCGCCGTATACGAAGAAGATCGTTGGCGCCGACATCAGCCAGGGCATGGTCGATCAATACAACTTACGCGTTTCAAACCAGGGCATTCCCTCGGATGAAATGTGTGCCATCCGCGTTGAGCTTACGGAGACTGACGATGAGTTGGGTGGGCAGAAATTTGACGTAGTCGTGGTGAGTAACTCTTCTCCCAGGTTCTCGATCTCGTCCGTTGTTTAATGATATGTGAGTAGTGTTCAATGGCATATCATCACTTCCCATCTATCGAGGACGTAACGCGCACACTTGTTTTCTTCCTCAAGCCCGGAGGGATGCTGCTCATCGCCGACCGCGTTCTTTCGTACAAGCCTCCTGTGCCTGTTCCCGAAATTGAGCATGTCGTCCCTCACAAGGGTGGCTTCGCGGAGTCCACCATACGCGAAGTGTTTGATTCTGCAGGTCTCACACAGTTCACCTACAGACAGGCTGTACGTGCCTCGAACAGCGAGCGTGAGGTGGTCGTTTTTGTCGCAAAAGGCACAAAGCCTGCAGTGACGACTGAATGAAGGGACTTAGTCTTAACGGCAATTGTAAGATTCTTGACGGCATTTGTAAGATAAACGCGACTATCTCTAGCAGGTCTGTTAATAGACTCTTGAACTTCAAATGTGATTTCCCAGGTAAAGACTTTAATCCGTCCGGCGCTGCTCAGAAGCGATCTGGAAAGCTGTACTCGTTGTCGGACGCTGCCGCAATTTCCGGAAGTTGCCGCAAGTGTCTCCGCTTATACTATGTACATGCCACTATCGGACCAATTCCGTGGCATCTCGGAACCCTTACTTCAGCGATGCTCCTAACTGTGTTTACTATACTTAAGCCTTATTTCTCTTCTTGTTTCTGCATAGCTTATTTTCTTCGGCGCGGGGACTCACGGACGTGTGTCGAGAATAAAAGATAATGTGAGGTAAACTTAGTCCTACTGACTCCCTCAAGCGACCATCGAGGTCGTCGACCTGTGTGCACAGACCCGGATTTCTTATTTTCAATACAAACAAAGCTGTACTGGTCTTCTCAGTATTACTTAATTAGACAATTTGTTTCCAGCGCTTACCGCAACTCTCCGAACGTTTGCTTCAAGTGCGACATGACCTCTATCCAACAAACTTCTCCCGCTCGCGTAATTCCTTTCAATAGTTTACGCTCTGAGTACGAAGCGTACTATTCCCCCTTTTGCCACCCTTTTTTTACTACCCGTGGATTAATAACCTTGCACGTTGAGTTGCGGCGATGTTTCGAAGCTTACGGTATCGCCATGCTACACACATATAAAGCATGATACACGGATGCATTGAACTCGCAAAACGGTCTACACTTGCAATGCGCCCCAATATCCTCCACCCCCCGTCAACACCGATTATTCATAGTACTCCTAAGGATATGCTAACCCTCTGGACACCCAATCAAGGACAGTCGGTACCCCAGCTACATCTACCTACACCGAAACGCAACATGAGGCCATGTGGGGAGTGTTCCTTCGCGCGAAAGAGAGTCAGTGCAGTATTTATTTGTCGGAAAAGATGATACTGGGGGATTAACGTTCTTTTAGTGCGATATTACCTATCCGTATTCCGCTGAGCGCTGCAAGGGCTGCACAAAGGCCGGCATTCCGATGTGTTCACCACATAAAGGGAGGCGCAACGCGCGCAAGTCCCTCAGGAGAGATAAGGTTGTTCTGTCCGCCCCTGGCTTTGAGACTTCGGATGTGGCCCAAGTAAGTTTTGTTACGCAGAAAGTTCGAGGGTAATTTGACGTACTCGGTGTGCCCCCCCTTCAAGGCTCCCACGTCTTTGAGCGGAAACCCCTTTGGATATTCTGGGGTACCAGAAGTATTGGGGGAGGGCTTCACTACCGACTACACGCACTTCTGCGAGATTTTCCTCGGACCCAGTGGACTGAATGCTAATGCATGGCACACAAATCAGTATGCCTCCGAGGTTGAATTGTCCGCTTACGAGAACTGCTTTCCTCTTGGATTGTCGCCCCCCACTAGTGATACAAAACCCGGCTTTGAGGGTCTGTTTGCTCAGTAGGCCCCACCAACTGTAGGCTTCGAGATGTGAATAAAGCGTCCGTATATTGACCCTGTAAACTGAAAGCCGTCAACACTTCCCCCCTTTTCTGAACTAATAGCGTATGCTCTAGCTGTAGGTTATCGTTTTCTTCGAGAACCTAGAAATTTTAAGAAACATGTAGTAGGTGCTCCACGCTTTTGTCAAATCATAAATGTAACTGTTGAAACCGTTCCTCATGCTGACCTGACTTAAATGATAATAAACTAAGCTTGTGTGTCTGTTTATAATTCAGGTCTACAATTGTCATAAGCACTCTGCGCCGAAGGTTGGCGTACTGAACACCGTGATTCAGAATCAGGTCTAGGTTAAGGTGCAAAGATGTGACTCGACGAGATGCAGCGACTCGGCAAGGGCCGAAGGTAGTACCCAGTTCCCAAGGGGCGAAGAGACCACGTAACTTCGTTACATAATATAGTATTAATGTCAGCCAATGCTGGAGGAATCAATAAACAGTACATTATAGCCTGAAAGAACAGGGTGTTTTACTTGCCACGACGGTATCCCAGGAATACTCGACAACATCGACCTCGGACCTATTTTTTGTTTACGTTCCGCTACATACGTAACCCGGTGATCACGTAATAAAATGGACAGCTGATTTACAGCTATTTTGCGCTGGCAGCCTGCAGTAAGTAGTAGTATTGTACTTTACTGCTTACCTAGTATTCAGACCTCTGCGCTACCGCGATTCTCGGATGACAGCAAATAAAGCAGGCACCTATACCTGTGCCCGCTTCAATACCGAACTTTATCAGGATTGAGTTGAACCGTGCCCGCTGCCCCGTGTTAAAGGCTGTGCGGCGGCAGCAAGGCAGTGGAAGAAGGATGGGCAAACTCTCACCAGCACGTATATAATGGGTAGCGATACATACATCCCTACTCGCTAGTAATTTACGCTCCGTCAACGCTATGGAGGGCTGTAAGTACATGACGCACCCTAGCCCCTCAATAACTGCTAACCAGACGTCCTAGTCGGGCCGTCGGATCCTCACGGTGGCCACGGTCATCTAAGGGCATCTCATACATCTCATGCCTTCGCTAATGCACAAGACAATCGTTCGTAGTATCGTTCTGAGAGCGTTTTCTTCCTCCTTACCCGATTTTTGAAGGAGGAACAGACTTTCGCCCACTATCGGGTGAGATAATTCGCGTCTTTTGTTTACCTCGCGCCATTTTGCTTACGTCAACGGGTAGTGCAAGACTATTACGATTTTTATTGGTGGGCTCTCTGGTTTTTATGCAAGACTCCTCATATCTAAGCTGATCAACGATGATAGGGCGTCGTTACACCTGAAGACAGAGGTGAGAAATTAAGAAGTGATGCGGATTGAACCTGACCCGTCTCTATTCATAAAGCTCATGCACTGTCGATCCAAATTTCGTCCCATAGGATCATGTGCCCCCATCATTGTCGTCGTGAAATACACAATAATGCACCTTGCAATTCTCAGGACGGCTTTTGGGATCAATGCATTAGCGCTCTTCCCGGACGACGTCCCTCTCTTGGAAACACTTCGTGGTAAGCTCGTGACTCCCCTTATATTTCGTGAGCGGGAACGGGCTGAACTTGCGTTAACTCGGATTGTTGTTTAAGCTGACGTGCCAAAGGCTCGATCATCGCTATATCTGAAGGACATTGCCACCACTATGACGCTGTTATCGGACGATCTCATATCATTGGACAGAGCGTTCCACAACTACGGAGACATTTTTACCGACGAAAAACTTGCTACAATAATAGATTTACTTACGGATGATCTAGAGGTGCACCTCGTTTCACGGATTGTAGAAATGCAGGCTAATGATACATGCTTCAGATAGGGGCTTTATCTACGCAGGATGACATACGTAAGAGGAAGCTCCTCTAGCTCGAGAACTGCTCAAAAATGTCTTCGAACCAGGGAAGATAGTGCCTGTGGAAGAAATCCAGCTGCATCTCCACTCACTCTTGAGAAACTTGTCCGGTCGTTTCCTCGACCTGGAGTTCCATCTAAAAGAATTCGTTTCGGAAGGTGGGTTTAGTGGGCTATCAGGTGAACTTCGGCTGGATTAACCTTCCTGCATTGCGTTCGTTCGGGACAGGTCTTCCCGTAATAAGCTCGACGCTGCAAAACAAGGACAGTCGGTATCTTACAATGACGACAATCGCGACCTTTTTCTCCGGTGTCACAGCGACCATGATGCAAATGTCCTACCAAAATAACACGAACTCAATTGAAATCGCGACGAATGCCTTTTTGTTATCATCAATAGTCTTTAGTGTGTCATCAGCCGTAGCCAGTCTTTTGACTATGGCGTGGAATAGATCCGTCGTGTAAGTGGTTATTTCAAATTTCCATGTTAAAGTACTCGTACTCATGAGGCATCAAGGCGGCGGCCTGAAAAGGTTCTTCCCAGATGGGCCGATGCCTGGCTCCAGAAATGGCCGATATTCTCGTTGCTAATCTCGGGATTATTCTTTTCGGCGGCGCTGTGTTGTTTTGTGATATCTTCTAGTCAAGTGGGGGTTCACATGCTACCCTCCTACATCCTCTGGCACGACTCATTCTTGAAACGTTTAGGGCTTGATCTCTCAAGTGCTCACGTATATTTTCGTGGCCCTAAATGGTATCGAACTTGCGTTCCTGGCGGTTTGGCTAATATTCGAGGAATGGAGAGTGCGCCATCTTCCCGGTAGGGCTGGCTGGGAGATGACAGACGGATCGCTTTCGTTGGATATTATTGATGGGCTTGGGGCCGCCATCCGCTTCGTATTCCTCGGAGACAGGAGGGCGCATGGCCATACGAATACACATCCCGAGGACGGAAATAGTAAATTTCAGTCTTGGACTCACTTAGGTCGCAAGCCCAGTGACCCGTTTGGCCCCAATGAGTATACTCATGTACTCCCGGTCACATATCCCTTACCGCAGACTTCCGGAGAAGCTTTCGGCCCAGCTCAGATCGAAGTTCCAGTACTACCCACGCTGCCGCTAAGGCACGAACCACTTTCGGACAACAGAGCCAGGTTCAGATCCAAAAATGACCGTGGAGTGTACTCACTTCCCATGGCAAACCCAATCCCTGACAATGCGGGGTGGCTGCGTCACGAGCCCCAGCAACCAATGATAGCTACGAATCATGCGCGTCCGGCGGCTAATCTCAACCATGCTGGCCGGCGGCGCATCGCACCCCAACAAGCTCCATCCGGCTATGAGCTTCCTGGGGCGAAACCCATACCCGACAATACTGGATGGCTACGAATGCCACGGAATCCACATGACTAGCAAGTCAGGTAGGTAGAAAAACAGCTCTTGTTGCAACACAAGGCGCAAGCAAATACTTGGACTGCCTGTCTCCTACCTATTAATTGATTAACTCTTGCTATTTTAGCCGTATGTGTTCATCGGTCTCCCATAGGTCCGGTGTGGGAGTTTGAATACAGTGGAGTGCTGTAGACAAATGTCGATGTGACTGAAATTGAACAGAGATGTATTATGTATTACTTCCAATTTTTTTTTGAAAGTAGCCGCCAAGTTCCAGCGAGTCAGTCACTGAGCCCATGAGCAATCCTCGGCTTGTCCCGAAGATTTGTGATCTCATTCGCGCTCTTCGGCAATCACCGTCCAGCTTCGTAAAAAGTCTGTAAGTTGGTACTACTCTTGAGTTTGATCTCACCAAGTATCCTTGTCTGAAGCCATTGTTTCGGCAAG
>JAKOPK010000354.1:0-28457 GCA_024195185.1 Coniferiporia weirii
AGGACATTGTCAAGTCGGACTCGGAGATACTTACTGAAAGTGAAAGAAGTCGAACGCGTTCAAGTTTTGAGTCACGTGTTCCATATTATCTAAGTATTTCCAGGAAACCATTTCCGGACCGGGGATAGCCTGTTCATCGGCTGCTGTGCCAAACGACGGGGCCCAGCATGCAACGGGGTCTTTTCATGTATACCTTCCGACCAGCCCAGTTGTACACAGTGCTGCTTACTGGGTCGTAATGCAAGGATGGGCTTCTTCTCTCCTCGAAGGACAGACTCGTCGTCCCCACCGCCTACGAGTTCTCCGCCGAACCTCGCCCAGCTCATACGTTCCAGATTTGTAAGCCAACTTACTGCTGTTCTGGCGGATCACTGAAAAGCAGTCGATTTATGTAGCGCGAAAAAGCGAGGGCGCGCTATCGTACAAATTTCTCCCAGCACTCTGCGGAGTATGCCCTTTCAATTCCAGCTGCAGGCGAATCGCTGTATACACAAGAGCACTTCCGTGGAGACGTCTGCACTAATCAGTCATTTCAGACTATGGCGGCCGAACGAAGCACACTCCACTCCTCCACGAATGCGATCACGTAAGGACACGCCATGTAAACCGCTCTGTTTGTAGGCAGCTCACGTGGATAGCTACAGAGCGACCCTCGCGCAAAGACTTGATGAGCTTGCGACAGCGAATGCGGAAGGTCTCTTAAGGTGAGTGTTAAAATCGACACAAATTTGCTCTGCTCAATCCCACGTTTCGTTCCCCTAGTGATGACGAGTATCGTGCTCTTAGGCAAAATGTCTTTGAGTGTTTTGCCCCTGTTTCTACGGTGCCTACGGAGACTCCGCTGGTCAAATCGGCTGGCCCGAGTGGAATCCGTACGTTTACCTGAAAGTTGCCTCCAATTTTGTTACTATATATATTCATCCACAGGGCCACCGTCCAGTTTCTGTAATAGCTCGGCGACCACGCATTCTATTCACTCCCCATCATTACGGACGCAAAGCTCGATCGGGTCATCAATGTCCAATATGCTTCGTCGGGCTACAGGGCGGATGACGGGTAGACGCGTTACTGGGTCCCACGATGGGATATCCATCATGTCCTCTTTATCCCGAGTGTCGTCGTCTAGTCCTCCCGTTACGCTGTCGCATATCCCTGCTCGCCAAAGCTCTTCAAGCTCGTTAAGAACACAGCGCCTCCGACATGTGCCCTCGGACCTTCGATCGGTATCCTCGAGGCGGTCCGGAAAAAGCGCGGTCTTTCGTTCCGATGCTGGAGGAAAGCCCCAGAGCGATGCTAGGAGCCTTAGGGGGGGAGAGGCCCCACCATCGTCTTTTACTGCTAAGCATTTAACAGCACCTGCGACTGTCTGGGGGGATGATGAAGGACGTCTGCGTTCCACCGCTGATATTCGCGCTGAGATACGGTTTATTGAAGAAGAAGAACGGAGAATTTTAAAGGCTTTTAATGTGCTGGAACTTTCGACGGTAGATCGGTATCGAAACGATTGTCCCGCGGACACGCCGTCAAATGGATGCCGTGAGGGGTCAGATCCTACATGGGCCCTTATTTCCGAACAGTATCCTACCAAGCATGAGTTGACTGGAAATGGTACGAACCTGCCGTTTAATCATTATTTCTCATTTTCGACCATTTGTATTTGACAGGTCGAGATCATTCGATGTCAGCCCCTGTCTCATTTGATACTACGGATTGCGCAACCATGTCGGTTCGTGGTTTTGCGACCTCAAATCTGCGTGAGCATTCGGGGGCCCGCCTTGAGGCAGAGTTAGGTCACATTAGCCGAAGAAGAATGGAGGTTACAGAACGGTATCAGCAACGTCTGGGCTATCTTAAAGCAAGGCTTAAAGGCGTCGAAATTCACGAGCGTTTGATGCGGAAGTGAGTCAACCGGGCCTTGTAATACTCATTTGTGACGTATGCGTTTCTTTGTAAGGTATTGCCTTGTCGCTAGTTATACCACTAATTATATAGACTTTTGCTGGTGAAGACAATCATTTACCCGGTCTGATCCATAGGATATAGCTGCGAAAGTGACCCATTTGAACCCCATAATATCAGTCCAGATAATGAGCTTATGTTACGGGTGGCAATGCTGAGCTACCGCTGGAACCTTTCCTTGTATGTGCTCTTGCCCATTTGTGTGCTGCAGCAGTAGTACTGGCACTTTAAACACCCTAAGGAGTTTGCTTCTATAAATTGCATTTTTACATTAATTTTTTCTTTGAAGTTTCTCTGGCATCTAGATACAGCTAATGGGAATGTCCCCAGTGCAGTCATTAATTAAATACAAAATCTTTGAGAAATGTAGCTGTTTGTCACGTCTACCCAGCACTTTAAACAGGGGCCCTGCAAGCCTCGAAGACGTTACCTCCGATCATATACGCCTTTTATTAGGAAATAAACTATTTTAATGTATGTGGGAAGCCCACATACATAGAGGGGAGAGGCGCTAAGCCACATCGGCTTAATTCTAGTTGAGATGGCCTTTTTCAAGGCTGGTTTGAACTTTGAAGGATTGTTCGTTGTTCTCCCAGGGGGGCACAGCCACTACACTACCGCTCGACGCTGACTGGGCTAGCTTTTTGCCAGTGAGACCCGGATAACTGGCCCGGAGGACTTCGCCCCCCAATTATCTGCAGATATTATCTTCAGGTTGGATGGCTGGCATTCCATGGGCTTCAGAGGAAAAATTTAGCCAAGAAGGTAAAGGAGTGAAGGAAAGAGAATGGAACTTGAACAAGGGGCTAGCAAAAGATGGAACAATGTACAGTAATTTCACTATGCTTCTGTGCACTGTGTAGTGACCTGTGGGAAATACATAAATCATGAGAAAACGATCTTGTCGCATTCTTTCTTGCCAGTACTAGTAGACTTCAGCACATGTCTGCCACTTTTTCATTACCTTCAGCATATTTTTTTTCAAAACTGGTTCCTTCCCTAAAGGCACCGTTGTGTAGGCATGCATTGTAACTCTAAAAGTACGTTATAAAGTAGAGTGCCGGTACTACACTGTATTGAGGGAAGGCAAGTGATTCGGGACCGAGTCATTGGGTCAGGGCTAAGGTTGTACACACATTAATTACTGTCAAATTAAAAAAAAAAAAGCACCGTTATATAAATACAGTAAGTACGGGTCCCCTTACTCCCACTCATCACCTTCTGGCTCGGCAACTGCGCCGTCCTCGTTCCATATCTCCAAGAACTAGAAAGCGGGAGTCGGCTTTGGTACTGGGATAAAAGAGAGCACAACGCACCGTCGTTACCTGAGCTTCCACCTCATCTGCAGTCAGTATAGGCTTTACAGCAAATGGCATTCGCTCCCATGAGATCGCCCCATCTCTTCGTCTCGTTGCTGGTCGATCTCCCGCAGCGCTCTTCTTTCCCATCACAAACTTCTGGCACTTTCTATACTGCATGTCACGCGCAAAAGCAATAAAATTGGACAGGTTACGCACTCTTCCGACAAACCGTACGTCATTTTAAGGTGAGCTTTGAGTAGCATGATCATTCCAATGATGCACGATGATCGTGCCAAGGGCAGCTGATCTTCTAAAGGTAGCGCAGATAGTCCTTTGAGATCCGAGTCAGCGGCAAACCCCTACTAGTTCGACACCCGCTGACCTATTTTATGTGCCTCTTGCACGGACAACGCATCCACCGTAGTCCCCATTGCCTCCTGATTGTGTCCTTGCTTCAGCTGGATCATCAAATTATTTGGTGCGATTCGCTCAACCAGTAGTGCTCCTGTTTCGGCAAGCTCCCGCGTCAATGTCTTCACTACAATCAGCACTTCCTCTTGAGACCGGTAATCGAAGCTCGCAAAATTCTCCACCATATACCGTGCAAATCCCACAGCATCTTCCTCAATCTTTTCTAAATCTCGTAGTTCAAATAGCTTCAATATCGCACGCAGGAACTCTTGCCGCGTCGCCCGCTTCTCTCTCACAAGTGCATACCATCGTGCCAATAGCGCCGTTGGCGCTGGCTGCATCCGGAAGCCGAGTATTGGTTTCCCCCCCTGTGACTCCATGACCTGACATTGGTATTCGTATGACTTACGACATGCCGGTATGAATCCTGAATTTAGCAGCGAAGCGTGTTTGTGGTGCAATGTCGTATGAAGAGCGACTGCTCGTGTACTTAATGCATTTACTTGCGATGTTTCAAGGGCAACAATGACGGGAAAGGACTGTGACGTAATAGCCATTCAGCAAAGATCAGTAAAACTGCAGGAAGCTCTTGGAACAAGCACTCACCAGGAGGGGATGTGCAAGCCCCTGTTTCACAGTGTAGCTTAATATATCCACCGCAGGAGATTGTATCTGGGGAAGCGGAGAGAGGGCAGCGTCAAGGATCTGGGCAAGATAACGCTGTACTATGGCCGAGCTAACACTAGAACGAGTTTCAATTTCCTCTCTATAAACGAATGAAAATACATCCTACCCTGACTCAGCAAATCCATGTGTATTTCCTACAAGTTCCTCCATGTTTACGCTCGCATTCGACCAATGGATTCCGTCTCTCGCTAACTCTGTGACGCATTTCATCACCAGAAACTGCAGTAAACGGAGAAGGGACACACCTTTGTCTTGTGCAGAGTGCTTGTTACTTTCAGAGACGAGAAAGTCTTGCATCAATTTAAGGAGACGACCACGGTTCTCCTCTTCCTGCGAGGCAAATATTGCGTCCATCATCGTTGCTGAGCTTTCGAGCGTCATCAATGTAGGCTGCGCCCGGAAGAGAGAGCCCAGGCACACAAGAAGCCGCCCTCGTATGCTTGAATCTGTGTATTTGTCATACAGCTGGAGGATACAAAGGTAAATGTGTCGAACGATGGGTCCCTGCACATTTCCAGTTAGCATAAAAATCCGTAAGACAGAGGGTGAATTCACCTCATCAATGGAATTCAACTGTTCTGCTAACTCGGCGTGTTCATCCCTAAGGCGATCGAAATCAAAATGTTCTCCCAACAACGAGACGATAAGCACTAAGATGTGAAGAGTGCGGGCCTCTTGCAAGGTCAACTCGTTATTCTTCCGACATATATATTGTTGAACCCTCACTACCCAAGACGCATTAGGTAAAATTCGTTGGAGGTGTCAAGAACGCGGTACTCACATTTGCATGATTTCATTAGAGCGATAAGGCGAGCGAAGTCATGAGTTAAATGTTTCACAACGGTACACAAGCACGCAACAGTAGTTTGCAGAGACTTTTTAAGAGAGATAAGCAACAGGAGCTTGGCGAAGATCGGCGTTCACGTACCCCCAAGCCGGCCTGTGCATTAGGCTTCAGCACCATGGGTTGAAGCAACTGCTGGAGGTCATTTCCGAACTTTGAAGACGTCTTTGGCATATGCGGAATTGAAGCACGGTAAATCTTCAATATGTACTCGGAGGTAATGTGTTCTTCGAGCTGAAATAAGATCATTACTATAGGATTTCCACATAAAGTTCAATTATCCGGAAACACTCACAGTCGTTGGGTTCTTTAAGTATGGAAGTAGTGTGGATGCTTTCAAGCTGGACATGAGTGGCGGGTATACAACCGTGAAAAGATGAATTGTCCGAATGCAATTTGTAACCGTCTAGTATGCAATATCAGACGAAAGAACAATAGATGGCGCTGCTGAATGCAGACTCACAAAATTCATAAAGTTCGAAGCATCTACTAGACCATCAATCATTGTATCGCAAAGTCTTACAACATGTGCCTGAAGTACGGAAATGTCTTCGCCTTCTTTGCTAGACATGATTTTGCTTAGCATATCCTCCAATGGAGATTGGCGATCCTTAAAATTTCCGCAGACGCCCATGATGACAGGTACAGTTGCGAGAAGATGGTTTCTTTCCTGCGGTATGGATACCTCACCCGGCCCGCGGAGTTTGTTATTGGACGGCACAGATGATGTGAACCAGAGTTCATCTAATGTTTTAATTGCTAAATCCTAGAAAACCCGTCAGCGGCGTCGATGGGATTGCACAGAATAACAACCTTGATTGTATCATCTTCGTCAAGCATCCGAAGGACGAGTTTCGAACAGATATCTATTTTTCTGTTCATGCAATCGGTAACATAATAAAAAGCCTTTAAAAGTTTGATGGCTCTCTTGCGCACTCCCAAACCGGTATCCTAATAAGTGTTTAGAAACATATGAGAGCTAATATGGGAATAAGGATTCGACGTACCGCGATACGCTCAGAGATCTTCTGATAATAATCACCAGCTACTACGGGTGAATCAATCATGTACTTGCCAATCAACTCCACCGCAGCATCTCGGACTTGAGGCGAACTGTCCAATAAGTGCGTTTCGATAGCATGACGAACGCTAGTCTGTAGACGAATGAGTGGGTGGGGAGCATACGGGGAGCATACGCATTCACATTTAGAAGGACGCCTGCGTCCACCGTCAAAATTTGGCTGAGCGCACGTAATGCCTTCGTCCTTACGAAGACAGGAGGTGCATCCAAAGCAACAATAACCACATTCAAAATTGGATCAAATGCATTTTTCAATGATTGTGTTGTTCCAATCTGCCCGGCAAGACTGTCGACTCGAAGCATTTCTTCCTGGGTTCTGCGGAACATTCAATGCGCGGGCAGAAGGCAGGATAATATAAAAGCTGACGCGTTATCAAATACGTCTGTCGGTGCGTCCGACCAAACGCCTTGAAGTGCATTTTTCATCTTTTCACCGAAAACCAGAAAAGTATTTTTGCGAACACCCGGAGGAAGCTCGTCATCGGAATTAGATACGACAGCATTCAGTTGCGACAAGGCAATTGCAAGTTCTTGGCCCCACATAACGATACTTAATTCCCTGGCGCTCTGCGTGTGTCAATGATACATTAAAAACAAGGGTAAACAGAAAGACGGACTTCATAGGCTTGATCCTCTAACGATCGCTTGGATAAATAACCCAAGACCTCCTGATGAGTACAAATGAGTCGTTCTAATTTTCGGGAATTGGCTGCAGGCAATATCTTCAAAAGAACGTTAGCAGCATACATCACGTGTCGTGTTTACGCACCTCGTCAATAGTCTGCAGAGACGATTCTGGTTCTGAGGGTTTTCCGGTGCTAGATTTACCCCACTTCAACGTATTTGCTCGCAGTCGACCTGCTATGACTCCCAGATGGTCAAGGGCCAGGGCCTTTGACGCATTGTTGTCGTTATTAGATGACTTTATATCATCCAAAGAAGATATCTGGGAAGTGCGTGAGCCAGCGAGGGGCTATAATAGTCGCTTTCGATATGACCAACCATGTATCTACAAATAATGTTAAGCACTAAGCTTGCCGCAGGCCACTCGGGCCAAAAGAGGACGATTAGAAGATCGGATATCAGGTTGTCCAGGATTGTACGGTATTCCTGTTCATTCACGTTCTTCGTTGACTTCCCTTTACCGGATCTCTGAGTAAGGAATAAGACAATGGTCTTGGCGGCTTTTGTTGGCGCCTCAAGCCCGACGGAATACAGCCTTATTTCCTGCTCAAACTAGTTAGCGGGACATTAAAGTTATCTCCGAAAGCGCACCTCAAGATCATTCTCGTCAAGGAAAGGATGCTGTGAATCGATCGTGGCGCTTTCCTGTCGCTTTAAAGCAAACTGCTGCTTGCGTGCTTGCGCTATGCGACGAGCATCTTGATGAACGTTGTGTGCGGATGTTTGGACGAGCTGCAGCAGTAAAGCGGATACAGTGTGAATAGATCGACCATCGCGAAGACTTTCCTGTAATCATGAGGCTTTCGTTATATGTAGAGTACGGAGACCTTACCGAAATTGACCCGCTTTTTGCTTGGAGTCAGAGAGTTTGATTAACGAAGAAAGAATCTCTTCGATGATCCAAGAGCGCTGGTCTTCGTGGTTTGCAAAAATCTAGTGAGACAATGTTATTAAAGGAAATGTGTAGCGCTGTGAACCAAAACCAACGCTTTGGATGAGCGTAAGTGCTTCCAAACGCACCCCCCGCATTCCACTACTTCCCAAGGTATTCGCAATGATCAAGGTGGTCGCGTCTTTCTTCCCTTTGAAATCCGCTTCGCTGTTATTCTCAATGACAAAAAAGGGCCCTATAGCAATGTATACTGCCTGGATAATAATCGAATCGGACATAGACAACATGTCAGTGCAAACAAGGTTATTGATGCGAGGTAAGACGGCGGAAAGAGCTCGGAATATCTCCCCAATGAGACGACGATGTTCGGCAGAACCTAAGAGTAGTGGACCTTGGGCCATACGGTTTGTGATATACATGAGCATAGGCGAGTACTCGCGAGCATCAGGGGCAGAAGGCTCGACAAAGGGATAGACAATTTTCGTTAGCTGGTTTTTTATAGCAGTTAGGCAAGATGTGATAAGCTCTTCAGAATATAACTACAATCTTTGCATGAGCATACAAGTATCATGAACATCGATTAAGGACGCACCTGCTTCGCGAGTCTGTCGCTAGTGAGCAATGCGATGCAACAATCCGCAGCCAGGATGCTATCTCGTGCCGTTTCGAGAACCCGCTTAAGTCTGATGAGATCATCATTTGTTATATCTGGAACGTCCATATCGGGGTCTACGTGGCAACTTCCCTCGGAGCGCGTGCTTTCCGAGGGGACCTTTGGTCGCTTGCTTTTGCTGTCGATAATGTCTTGCTTCTTTTTGCTCGCCTTTGATTTTCCTGCTTTCGATGGTGATGTGGGAGGGGCCTCTTGGTTCGAACTGTCCCCTCTTTTGGCAACAAGGAAGCCGAATGGATCAAGGTCTTCGCCAGCACGCACGCTTCTTTCCAAAAGCTTCAGCGCCCGAGAAAGAATTTGAACTTCGACATCAGCCATGCCACTAGGCCGCCGGGGAGCGCCTTGCGAGCTTCCCTCCCATTGCGTCGACGCAAGACGCACTCGTTTCGCCGGACGGGCAATCCTGCTTACGATTTTAGTCAGCTTCGTAACAATCGTAGGGTGTAAGGCTGGTCTGGCAGGGTCTGAGCTGAGATGGGAAAAATAGGTTGTCGGAAGAGCAGTGTGATCGGCATCAGCAGAAATATTGTCTTCCGCTTCGAAAATATCCTCAAGTAGGTTGAGAAATTTTTCAAGTGGCGCTAAACAACCGCGGAACACTTAGCAACTGAGCCCTGATGTCCACAAAGAAAACCAAATACCTCTATCGTCTCTATCTCCCGTTCTTTTTCCAGTGGAACGCATAGCACTTGCGGTTTCTCTGCATTTCGCATAGTCATCCTCATTTTCTAAGTCACTTTCTTCAAGGTCTGAGCCCGGCCCTAGCCTTTGGGAATATGTACGAGTAGGAGTAGCCCACGATTTAGGAGGAGTAACTTCGACATATACTTGCATTTTTGGGATATGAGGCGGCGTAGAACTCGTGTTTATTGTTTTCCGCACCGCCGGGGGGGTGATATTGAGAGGAGTGCGAAAAGGAGGAATAATTGAGTAATTGAGTGATGACGCAGGCCATTTCCTCGGACTCTCAATAACGACTTCAACAAGCTTACGCTTTTTGGGTGTTGTCTGAGCAGCACTGACTGGAGAATGCGGACTCGTGTCCATGTTCTCCATACGCAGAGGGTCTGGGCTTGATTGAGAAATCCTGGGCGTCGAAGGGGGGGAATGCCTTCTTTGTACGTCCCGTGGGTTCTGGTGCCTTGGAAGCTGCTTTACTTTCTCGTCCAAGAAATCGTTGAAGAACGTTGTCGACTCTATCGAGTTGTAGATCATCTTCTTCTCTCTTTTACTTGGCGGGGTGCCCAAGGCATTTGCAAGCGAGGAGGAAGAGGAAGAAAATACCAATCCGGCAGGCGGAGGGGTCGGGTAAGCGTTGTATGGTGCAACATGCTGTATCAGTGACTGAGCAAATGAAGAAGGTTGATATGAAGATTGGGAAGGCAGCGGATTCCACTCCGATGAAGGATATGAATAGTGGCTGTATGCGTTTTCCTGTTTCAGCTTATGTTAAATATGGCAAGTCGGGCAACACACCCAACTGCAGTTTGGTCGCCCAGAATTCGGACCAAATCATCGCGAGACGCATCCCAGAACGCCCTTTCGACGCCTCTTTGAGGGATGGCAGTCGCTGAGAGCTGTGCCGACTCTGCATAATATGGTGATGCATTCCCATGATTTGCTGGTGAGGAGTAATGCGGCGCCTGTATATACGACGGTGGCACAGCAGAAATGGTTAAATTACTGAGATGGCGAGCCACTATAGTACGTAGAATAATGTTAGGACTGTTTTGTTTGTTGATCGGTGCTAACAGTGTTGACAAACCGTGTGTCGAGGGCGTTGCGGATGCAAAAGGGTAGACACCAAGGAGCTGCTGAGTCTGGCTGGGTGAACTGGTATTCCTGTTGGTGCTGCCATCTGCATTGAGGTTCCCTGTCATCGACAAACGATGACTTCCAACATCGTCCCACATTCGTGACAGCGACTTGACGATAGGTAACGAGGATGTATGAAGTTTGTTCAGCTAGTATGAGCCTATGAGCCTGCACAACCGGAGCAAGGAGCGACGCGTGCAAAAGTCGTCTCCCACCTTTGTGACAGTCACAATGATCGACAGGTCCGCTTTAAGAATATCTCAACAGGGCCAAACGGCACTTCCCGTGCCATATTGTTGTATGCGCGCTCGAGTTTTCTCGCGCGATTATCTACTGGTTAAACGCTGTACTTGGATACGAAGTGCATTTGCTGGCGCCGCAAATTGCTGAATTCCAACACCATTCCCAGGGGAAAGGGAAAGAAAATCTCTCCTCGGGGACTCAGCACTGCTGTGTACTCATTTTGTGTACTTTTGTTCAGATTTGGTACTACAATAGCAGCCTTACAAACCTCACTGAATGAACACGACCCTCCTTAGCCCGCAGACAGTTTCGTTGTGACACACAATGCTAGCCCGACTGTCGAATCGTATCTATAGCCAATGTTGCAGCACATATTCGAGGGCCGTGTAAATGACAAGGGCGATCAATAGTACACGTATTTGTGTAAACGATGTAAGGAGGTTGTAGCAAGGTCTCAAAATAAGCCAAGAGTCTAATTGAAAGCTTCAGCAAGGAACTGCTTAATTTGTTTCGTGTGAAGCGCCTGTACAACAGTCAGTCTAGTCGACGACATTCCAAGAACAAAAGAGTACCTTGCTGCCAGTAGCGACGGAACTCGTAGGTTCACGTCCAGCATAAAGGGGGTACTTTCCTTTATGGTGTTGGGTTTCGTTTGCGGTGGTAAGAATGCGGGGCCCAACGTACGTCCAAGCACCGTTGTTCAGCGGCTCCTCCTGCATGAAACAGATATGTACTTTCATAAGTCACGTAGAAAGACTACATTAGGGCGAGAATTGAACGAACCTGACACCAAAGAAGGTCGGCATTAGGATACTTATCTAGATGCGGTCTGAGCTGCACATCATATTGATTTAGTTTCGTGTGGACTACGTCGGCAGTAAGGCACACATACCAGATCATATGGGAATGGCGATATTTGTTCCAACCGACTGATAGCAACATCCTTAATGCCTTTTTCCTCCCTTTCTTGCAAGAGTGTGTAGTAGACTTGTCCTTTCGAAACAATAAACACTTAAGCATCTTCCCAAGTATTCGAGAGTAAGCCGAAGACGAACCGGTACACAAGATGTGCCGGCGAATCTCTTCCGGGGCAACAAGATCTTCGCTCGATTCAGGGAGATAACGCTCGAAATGAGTATCACCAATCATCTCAACAAGATTCGAACGGGCTTGGGGATGTCTAAGGAGAGATTTCGAGAAGAATACAACAAGCTGGCCACAATTGAGACGCCCATCTTCAGTCACAGAATAAGAAAACACATACAGGCTTCCGGAAATCACGGTGTATCTGCCTACGAAGGACGTGGAACTGTTTGAGAGGGGCTTAGCAGCAACAAGATAATAAAGGCGTAAAATAACAATTACGTAATTAGCTGGAGTGCTGCCAAGAGATAACCATCAGCCGCGCGCATAATTAACGATAAGCAAGAGGAACACTCACGTCAAATAAACAATTTGCATATTGCAGTCCTGGTGCTGTCTCTCAACCTTCTGGGGGGTAGGAAAGACGTGCGGGTGGTCATCACATAATTGTAGGAACCGTTCAATTCGACCGCTTGAATGCTCGGGTCCCTGGCCGTCGTATCCGTGCGGCAAATTCATAACGAGGCCGGTTCGCTGGAGCCATTTCCTCTCTCCGGACGCGATAAATTGATCGATAATACACTGGGCGTTGTTCGCAAAGTCACCAAATTGCGCCTCCCATACGGTCAAATTTTCTGGCGACACTAGAGAATAGCCAAGTTCGAACCCCAGGGCACCGAATTCAGATAGCGAAGAGTTACATGTGACGAAACGAGCTTGGTTCGAACCAAGATTATTGAGGGGAATGTATTGCTGCTCATTCTCCTGATCGTGAAGGACTGCATGCCTTTGCGAAAATGTGCCACGTTCAACGTCCTGACCTGACACGCGAACGTGGTTCTTTTCCAATACCAAAGAACCAAATGCGAGCGCTTCAGCTGTAGCCCAGTCGACATTTGACCCTTCCTCAACAGTCTTACCTCTGCTGGCTAAAATACGAGCGAGGTTACGGTGGACTGTGAAGCCCTGTGGGTATGTGGAAATGGCCCTCCCCACACGTTTCAGCAATTCTTCGGAAGAACCGGTTGCGCGAGTTGGTAGAGGATGTTCCGCAAGCTGTTTCGGGGAAGGAAACCCTTGCCATGATGCAGAAAGCCACTCTTTGCTAGTTGGAGTGTAGTCTTTCGCCGCTGCGGCCGCTTTTTCGAGCATGCCCCAAACCCATTTCTTGTGCTCTTCGATATCTTTCTCCGTAAAAGTCCCGCGATCAATCAGGAACTTCGTGTACTTCGTAAGAGGCGTAGGCTGTGTTTGGATTGCCTTGTACATCCTCGGCTGCGTGAAGCTCGGCTGATCGGTCTCGTTGTGTCCGTAACGGCGATAGCAGACTATATCAATAACGACATCCTTCTTGAACTTGGCACGGTAGTCAGCAGCAAGCTGACAGACAAATGTTACAGCCTCTACATTGTCACCATTGACGTGGAAAATGGGGGCATCGATGCATTTCGCGATGTCCGAAGGGTAGGGCGTAGATCGGGAAAACCGAGGATCAGTCGTGAATCCAATCTGATTGTTGACAATAAGATGAATCGTGCCGCCAGTTCCGTAATTAGGTAGGTTGTGGAAACCCATTGTCTCATAAACAACTCCTTGACCGGCAAAGGCTGCATCTCCATGAAGAAGTACACCCATGGCTGTGTTATGATTGGTTTCGTCATTCTCGAAATGCTGAATTGCGCGCGTCTTTCCGAGCACAACGGGATCGCATGCTTCAAGGTGCGAAGGATTGGCAACTAAGGACAATGATACCCTCTTTCCGGATGGAGTAGGACGGACATAATTTGCACCTAAGTGATATTTGACATCCCCAGCTGGCCAATCATCAGGATCGGCCGTCCCGGAGAATTCGTTCAAAATGGCTTCGATCGGTTTCCTGATAACATTCGCGAGGACGTTAAGTCTTCCACGATGAGGCATGCCAAGTGTAACGTGTTTAACACCATGCTCCACAGAACGGTCAATCAGCGCCTTCATCCCCGGAATAAGCGCTTCGCAACCCTCGAGTCCGAAGCGCTTTTCGTTTGGATATTTACTGGCAATGAACTTTTCAAAAGACTCCGACCACATAATACGGTCGAGGATCATACGCTTCTCGTCTACGGTGTAGTTCCATGGCTTCGGTATCTCAACGCGTTCCCGGATCCAGTCGCATTGGTCTTTGTCCGGAATGTGCACGTATTGTATGCCAACAGCACCACCTAAATGGGCAAAAAAAATCAGTTCTAGTCCATGAAGTGCATGTCGAGTATTAACAGCGCGTACAATAGATTCTCTGACAAAGCTTGATAATTTCACGAAGAGACATAGTCTTCCTATCCTCAGTCGCGAAGTGTGGTAAAATACCAGGTCCAAGGGCAATTTGCTTATCTAGATCGCTCTCCGTAAAGCCATATTGATTAAGTTCGAGTTCCGGTGGTTTGACATCGGCCAAGTCTGCGTCTAATATGCCAAGAGGATCCAAATCCGCAACATGGTGTCCTCGTACTTGGTATGCGCGGACAAGCAATTGGGCCTGTTGATGGCAAGACAAATGAGAGACGCAAACAAAACAAGGTAATAACGACACCGGGTACCTTCAGATGATCATCGAGCTTGGCGCCACGGCCCGCATCGAGGGTAGGTGCACCGCCAACTGGCTGCGGAAGGAAGGTCGGAGGAGGCTGAAAAGCCTGATGGCTAGGGAGACCTTTGTCCATCCCGGAAAAGTAAGCATCCCAGGACACATGAACCGAGCCACGGTCGTGTCGCCAATGACGGTACATTTCCTCAACGTAGTACGCATTGGTTCCGTTCGCGAATGCATCGTTGGGAGAGGGAGGAGCAGCTGTGGCTAAGAACCGTGTAGAAAGAATTGCGGGGCCGCGACGCGGCAAACGGCGGAGGACCTGCCTTCGCAACATCGCTGTCTGTGATGACAAGGAGAGTGGTCGTCTAGGACTTCAGCGAAGAAACAGGAGCGCTTGCATGACGGGGCAGTGTGTGTTGCTTAGTAACATCACCCTTTAAAGGGCTTACGTTTACATAAGAGAGTAGGGGTGACACGGACAGGCGTGCCTCCCCAAATGTGTACTGTACTGTGTATGTAAAAGTGATTAAATGATTAGTACTTGACGTCCATGTTCTCCTCATCGTCAATTGTCTCGTCTGGAAGATTTTTCCTGAATAAAAAAACATGCTTTGTCCGGAAAGTTTCTACAAGCACCGGCATTGTCCCGCCGCTGAAGGGCATCCGGATTGTAGATTTGACTAGAGTGCTCGCGGGCCCGACGTGCACAATGCTCCTAGCAGACCTGGGCGCCGACGTTATCAAGGTCGAGGAAGTTACACGGGGCGATGATACACGTATGAATCATGACTCAACCTATCTGGCGCTTTCTAATTTCACTGTCCAAAGGATCCTGGTCACCCCCATCGGCACCCATAGTCGCTACGTCCCCCCCGGAAGCTTCCCATCTTCCCCCGGAGTCCGCCTACTTTTTGGCGGTTAACCGAAATAAACGCTCGGTGACGGTGAATTTTAAAGAGCCAAAAGGGTTGGAAATAGTTCGCCGGTTGATCAAACGCTCGGATATCCTTGTCGAAAACTTCATCCCTGGCAAATTGGCTACCATGGGCTTGGGTTGGGAGGACTGTCACAAAATTAACCCGAGACTTGTTTACACATCTATTTCAGGTATTGAGTCGTCATCTATATACATATTTCCATTTCCAATCTCGTTCTGACTGCTAAACCAAGGATATGGACAGGATGGTCCGTATAGCAAGGCACCAGGCTATGACGTCATTATCGAAGCTGAGGCCGGTTTGATGCATATGTCCGTCGAAAAAACCTCTTCTGCGGTTTCTCGTCTGCTAACGACTATAAAAATCTGACCCCTCATATCCCTTTACAGAACGGGTGAATCCGGGCGTCAGCCGTGCAAGGTTGGTGTCGCAGCTACTGACATTGCAACCGGTCTCTACGCGCACGGTGCCATAATGGCTGCCCTGATCTCTCGAAACAAGACAGGACAAGGCGTATGGATCGATTGTAATCTGTTCGAATCTCAAGTAAAACTGAGGACATTCTTCAAATCCAATTGGAACCACTTCTTACGATTCTCTTAGATTGCAGGCCTAGCCAATATCGCATCGAACTATCTGATTGCGGGGAAGGAAGCGTCTCGTCATGGTACTGCCCACCCATCCATTGCGCCTTATGAAGTTTTCAAATGCAAGGACGGGTTTCTGATGTTCGGTGCCGGTAACAACAAACAAGTACTGAGCCATCCATTGCGCTAGCCATTTGGGCTTTAACAGACAGTTTTGATTTCAGTTTGAAATTCTCGCGGACAAGATTCTTAAAAACCCGGAAATTGCCAAAGATCCGAAATTTAATACGAATGAAAAAAGAGTTGTCAACCGTGAATTGCTGAAGCAAATCATTACAGGGGTCCTGTTAACACAGGATCGAGAACATTGGCTTTGCGAATTTACAGGCTTAGGGTAATTTATCTGCCCCATCGCATCATGAGTGCTAACTAATAAGTTACGCCTAACAGCATTCCCTTTGGTCCAATAAACAACATTCAGCAGACATTCGGACATCCCCAAGCGAAGGCTCGTGATGTTGTTGTAAACGTTGACGTGCGCTCATTAATCTTTAAATTTATCGCCTTATTTTCTATGTTGATGGCATTGGGTTTTTTTTAGCATCCTCGAGCCGGAAGGATCAAACTTGTCGGTCCTGCAGTAAGTTACAATGGTAAGAAAATGCCTATTACCCGTCCACCACCTTGGCTTTCCCAACATACGGATGAGGCACGTACAAAACTTGTCATACAATGGTAGTATACCATTTTAACATTGAGTTGGTGTGGACATTTAAGGTTCTTATGGAGCTTGGCTATTGCACGGAAGAGATCCACGATCTTCGTCGTGATAAAATCATATAATTTCGTGATATCCATTTTCGTTAATGACAGCTGCATTCCGAATACATTTTATGAACCACAAGTCAGTCATACGCCGCGATGTGCGTCCCTAAACCCATCAAGAGGCCCTTCTCAATAATGGCACCCGCAATAGCGGCATCTTGAAGGCCAACGCCGACTGACTTAAATATCGTAATATCTCCCGCCGCTTTCACTTTCGAAAGGCTTTCTGGGATGCCCTCTCCGTTTGTTTCGACCACTTCGCCTATTTCAATTAGGTCTTCTATGGCAATGCCAGCTTTAATCAGTTCACCAGCTTCCGATTGGCATGCCTCCTTCGAATCCACTAGAACTTTCCCCGCTCGCCTAATAAGGTTGTCTTCCACTTCGATCATGTCAGATGTGTAACTCCCGATTAAATTAACATGTGCTCCAACTTTCACCCAGCTAGATTTAAAGAGGGGCTGTATGCTTGGAGTCGCTGTACAAATTATATCGGCGGAGGAAACAGCATGCGGAAGGTCAAATATGGTTGATCCAACGGCATCCATCGCGCATCCTGAAGTAAATTGCACGCGAGGGAATCGAGTCTGGAGGCAGGTCCGCAAGTTTTCCAATCGTGCATTTGGAGAACGATTTACGATGATGCAATGATCCAGAGAGGGGAAAACCCGAATAAGGATATCAGCGTGAGCCTCAATCTGTTTGCCCGCACCGAAGAGCAACAGGGTACGTGGGGCGGTGGGTCCAATCAATCGAGTGGCCAAAGCAGAGCCTGCGAGTGGAGTTTACATATTTGCCAATTATCCGGAGACCACAACGTCACTTACCAGCGGCAGTCCTCAAAGCCGTCAGGCTCCTTGCATTGACAACGGCCCTTACAGCACCCGTCTGTTCGTCGAGAACCAGTGTAGTAGCAGATATTCCCTCTCTTATACTACCCATTTGTTTCTGTATCGATACGACTTTGACGACAGTACCGTAACCGCCCACCCGAGCTGGCATGAAAAGAGCACTGTATGTGTCTGTGTTTATCGTAGTCCTTTGGGGGAGCGCAACTTGTTTGCGAGAATGTAGTTTAACGAAAACAAATGCCATCAAAGACATGAGCATATTCGGGGCAAAGGTTGTTGATATAGCGGAAACGTCATTTTCTGTTAACACAAAAAGGGACATTGTGTTCTGGCGAGCCAAAGATGATAGGAAAGTGTCCGTTGGTAAGTACTTCGGTGTTTAGGCCCTAGTTAGTCGTTCGACTCGATTACATACTTGCAACGCGGCGGACTTCATTTCTTCGCAGCATTGCATGTTATGTAATCATAGGGCCCACCTGGTTTTTTGGGGGAAGCGAAGCACGCTTTTTTCGATAGTCCACCTGCAAGTTGCATTATACGGTAGGCTGTGTAGGTGTGGATGCTGAGATACAACCCGAATTTGATTTCAAGACGGAGGACATGTGCCCCTATGAGGACCAAACACTTTGTCTCACTAAAGTAAGACCTAAAAGTGCCTGTCTGGGCCGTAAAACTATTTTCAGAAAATGCGGGTTCTATGCATCTCAGAACATCTGCCGGACGCGGCACGTCGGTAGGTGACCTTATTCCCACGCCGGCGTTACTCGGCAGCCACTGTGTATTATGTAATTTCCCACTGAGCCAGTACACCTTTCCGCAAACAATGCGTCTCATTCGTGGCTTGCTTTTTGTTTGTTCGTTTTGAAACGAGGCTAAAATGGAGACCTTACATGTCTCATTGCCGACACCAGCTGAATTTAATGCCTTCCCGCATAAACCCCCGTATTCAGTCCAAGTTGACCTTATGCGGCATATCTACACTGCTATAGAAAGACGAACACAACTGGCTGTGGTCGAAAGTCCGACGGGAACTGTTAGTACTGGTCACTTTCTCCTTACATTTTCTACTAGAGCTTATGGCACTTGTCTCACAGGGTAAAACTCTCAGCCTTCTATGTTCTTCCCTCACTTGGCTCTGCGACGATAATGCCCGCTCGAGAAAGGGAAAACTAACAACTCTGCGGGAATCACTGGGTTCGGGAGATGGTTGGTACTAAAGTACATCCATCCAGACCATATTCTAATTAGACGGCTCCAATAGACCCTGACTGGGTTCTCATGCAGAGTTTTGATCGCTTGAAGAATGAACTTGAGGAGGCAGAACGTGAGTATGAGAAACGCTTAGCTTATCTACGCAGGAAAGAGAAATCTTCATCAAAGCAAGGATCGGCTAGAGTGACGAAGAGACCTGTCTGTACGAGCTGATTGACAAGACTATCTCTTTCTGATTGCTGGTTCTGCCGTGATAGAAACTAAACCACCATACTGAGACGGCAGAGGGAGAGGACTTCGACGATTCTTTCCCACAAAATGGTTTATTTGAAAATCGACAAGAAGGCCAAATAAATCTTGAAGCCGCATATTCTGTAGAAAGGTATTGTTGGTATTATTACGATGACTCGTTTTAATAAACGTTAAATATACATTCAATCAGGTTAATTCATCGCCCCATTTCAACTGAAAACTCAAAAGTGTCGGGGACGAAGGTATGTTTGCCAACAGCTCCCGCGGCCGATATTGATGATTTGCTGTCAACGTGTAGATTTATTATGCCTCGCGAACGCATTCTCAGCTGTCACAAGTCATGAATGAGCTCGAAAAGCTGGAGCTCGTATCCCCGACCGCAACGAGTGTCCAGAGCAGCGAAAAGCCAGGGATTGACAACATATGTACAAAATATATACCACGGACGGTGTCGCTTGCTTCGCGGAACCATCTCTGTATTAATGATAAGTTGCGCTCACGGACTTCGGACCTGGATGAGGGGTGCCGAGAACTACTAAACGGTTAGTGATCATGTTTACACACTTATATAATGAGCAAATAATATCTCGCGCCCAACAGGTCGCTTAGGCGAGCGTTGTCCTTATCTTCCTTCTGTGGATGAAGAATATCGAATGCACGAGATGCGTGACCGTATTCTCGTGCGGCCGTCAATTTTCCGCTCTCTTTTGATGCTAACATCTTTGCAGGCCAATCCGAAAGATATAGAAGACCTTGTCTCTGTAGGAAAGAGCTTAAATATATGTCCTTATTTCGGTTCCCGGGCGGCGGTACAATCTGCGGAGGTCAGCACGTATCCTCTTTTTTTTTGAAATATGTAGCCTTATCTCCGGCTTCCCTAACATGAAGTTCGTAACTCTGCCTTATAACCTCCTACTCCACAAGCGCGCCCGGGAGACTCTTGACATAGATTTAGAGGGACACATTGTTATTATTGATGAAGCCCATAGTTTGTGTAGTCTTTTCGAGCCATCGGAAAAGTTTCCACTGATAAAAGGTTTTATTAGACTTGGTTGATGCTATCCTTCAATTACATACGGTGGACCTAACTGTGTCTTTGTTGCGCCTAGCAATCAGCCAATTACAGACTTACCTGGATGGATTCCGAACGCGTCTTAATGCCACCCATGCACTCCACTTAAAGCGTCTCATTTTATTCCTTACGGCCCTCGATCAAATTGCACGTGCCCGGGTAGCCGAAGTAAAGGGAAAACGTGGTAACCGAAACTCTAGGGATGTCGTTTCTGTCTCAGCATTTGTGGAGAACATGGGTAGCAAAGTGAATGGAATAAACCTGCTGGAGCTACAAGCTTATCTCGTGGAGAGTAAAGTATGCTATTCTTCATGAGAACAGACTGATCTCTTTTGGTGTCAAATAGTGACTTCCAGAATTCCATAGGTATCAAGGAAAATTTATGGGTTCTACGAGAGGAGGGACAATAAAGAAGGTAAGAGCGGTTCACCGCTCGTTCGTTGCTTGTCTCTAAAGCTTCCTGAGGTCATGGCGAAGAAAACTCTGGTAAAGCTGGTGCTACATTACTTCCCTTGCACACCGTGGAAGCTTTCATCTCAAGCCTAACTAACGACAAGCGAGGTCGGTTTCTCACATATAGACTAGCAGCTGCTACTTTTTACGCATGGGCGCTTTTAGATGGCATAATTACGTTTTATCAGGACACGCGGACAGAGGAGCTGCACGTGAAATATCAACATCTTAACCCAGCTTCGCACTTCAGTGAAATATTGAACGATGCTCGGTGTGTCATATTAGCTGGAGGAACGATGTCGCCGGTTCGTTCTCCTCAGCCTTCGTCAACGATACGCTGACGGAGACCCGCTCTTTTGCAGATCCCGGATGTTGTCATGCAGCTGTTTCCATCCGGTACAGAAGACCGTATCTCTACATTCTCATGCGGCCATGTGGTTCCTCGATCAAGTATTCGATGCTTAGTAGTTGGGAAGGGTCCTCGGGGAAAGGAACTGCAGTTCAAGTTCAAAGAACGAGCCAATGAGGAGATTGTAAGCCTATCTTTCCCTTCCTGGCCCGTCTGACCATTTGTAATAGCTGGACGAGCTTGGGCAGGTTCTGTTCAATCTTGTAAATGTTGTGCCGTGTGGGATGGTGGTCTTTTTCCCATCCTACTCCTTTTTGGAAACTGCTAAAACTGCCTGGTCGAATAACGGATTGCTGATGAAGCTTCAAAAAAAGAAGCAGGCGAGTTGGGATTTTTCAGTCCTAGTCCCAATTCTCATTGCTTTTATTATTTCTCAAGATTTTCTATGAACCGTCTGAAAGTTCCAGAGTTGAGCACGTTCTTCGGGAATACGGTTCAGCTTCAGTCACGGTCGGTCCCATCATGTGTCTCAGCCATCTTCCGTGTAATGTGTTCATAAACGTGGCATAGGCCGGAAGTACTTCAAAGGGCGCTATTTTATTTGCGGTCGTAGGTGCTAAATTATCCGAAGGTCTAAATTTTGCCGACGACCTGGCCCGAGCTGTGGTACTTATCGGGCTTCCATACCCGAATTTGGCTGCACCAGAATTGAACGAAAGGATGAAATATGTGACTGAACTGGCAAAAAGTCATAGTCTCGGATTGCAGATGACTAAAGACGCGGGTCAAGAATTATACGAGAATTTGTGCATGAGAGCGGTCAATCAAAGCATAGGTATCGGTATTTCCTCGATATTCGGTACTGACTTCTTTTATGCTGAGTTTATTTGAAGGACGAGCGGTACGCCATCGGAACGACTGGTCAGCCCTTGTCTTACTCGATAGCCGATATGGCTCCCAAAAGGTTCGGAACAAATTGCCGGCCTGGATAAACCAAGATATTATTGTTACGCAATCCTTTGGACAAGTCGTAAAATCACTTGGGGAGTTTTATCGGGACAAACAATAATTACCCTTCGCTTACTGTCACAGGAGCGAAACCGAATTTGCGTTGTTTGTATGACCATTAGATATCCTGTTTGTTGTATAATGTGATTCCCGAGTTCGTAAAGAATCGACTCTCTTTAGTTCGATTCCTGAGTTGATAGACTATTATTTTTCTGTATGTACAGTGAGGTGCAACTTTTATGTAGTGTTCAAGGGTTGAGTCAACCCAGCACGATTTTTGGTTTAAGCATGAGAGCAACAATTATTTTCTAAGAACGTTTCTCCCTATTTGGCTTGCGGGGGCTTGCTGGACCTGTGGCTAAATTCCCTATACAGTAAGCAAGCGGATCAAATTGTGGTTCCATTTGGAACCAGGGCTCCGCTTAGTCTGGACCAGCGTTACACCATAAGTACATGCTCATAGGTGCTACCGGTGATCATATCGTCCAACTGCGACAGTAATGTCCGAAGGAAACCTCTCCCTTTCTATGCGAACAAACTATGAAACATATGGCGTTCCAGAAGTAAGATTATCTGCCGCTCTTATACGCTGATAGTAGTCGACTCGGAGCTCTTAATATTTCCGATACAGTATTACGCGAAAGTCGGCAAAACCTATCGCAACCCTCATTTCTCTGGGGTGAAAGCGTGTCTGTTCGAATGGATGGACAGGTATACCCTTCGACTTCTACATATATAAAACGTCTACCAAGTGAACTTCAACAAGATGGTGGCAGAAGGAAAAGAAGACGCTCAATGACTTTGACCCAATAACTGTGTTTGACATGGCATGTGGTAAGTTTTGTCTCCTTTCAATTTATATCCGCGTCGGTAGTCATTCCAACGCCCAGGCAGGTAACAACTTATTTTAGAGACCAGGAACGGCATAGTCTCATCAAATCATGCAGCGGTGAAGTGACAATCTGTATACTGCAGTGGTATGAAATCGGCGTTAGGCTGCATAAACAGGGCCTACAAATCAATTCATATACCCACGCAAACGAATCCGAAGGAAATCCTGAGCGATATCCTTCAGCAGCACACCGTAAAACACCCAAGCACCAGCATTCGCTATTAGGCGACCAATTTCCAAGACCGATCATTCTAGCAGCAGATCCGGTATGGAAAAGATACATATGTTGCACCTAATGGCACTTTTAACCACACTGCAGTACACGGCAGACGCATACAAAGAGAGAACGAATTTGATGTGTGCGCCTTGGTCCTTCAAAGATATAGCTGAGGGTGCGGTACCCTCACTACCGACTCCCACCGCAGAAGCGTCTGCGAACTTCAAACCCGGCTTGGAAGATTCTCCTGAGACCGATTTTCAGAAGATAGAAATGGTGATCTGCTCGTTTGCTCTACACCTAATTGATTCCCCGTCTGAGATCTTTTCACTGCTCTGGGAACTGAGTACAAAAGCAAAATGGCTAGTTATACTTACTCCACACAAAAAACCCGAAGTAAGAATTTCATGGTATTCGACTGACCTTGTTTTCACAATTCTCTTGCTTCGTAGATCAAGGAGGGTTGGGGGTGGATAAAGTGGGACGTTAATACTTGGATCGCATGTGCGATGAATTATAACGGTCCTGGCGTGGAATTACTCAAGGATAGGTATGCGTTCATTTTCAGGCCCATAAGTTGGGGAACATGCTAACGAGCTACCACAGGGTGCATTGCAGAGTATATAGGAGTTTAAATTTGCGGATTGAATAGTAAAGAGCATAGATCCGTTACGGGGATTTGTCTAGTGTAAGCAGTATCCCAACAGGAACCCAACTATCCCCGTACCCAGTACCCCAGCAGTCGAAATTATTAGCATCCGTCTGTCCCTTGTCGCCTTTGTGTTGCGTTCGGCGTTTAACGACGGTGCAACAGAGCCTGCTTCTGTTTTATTTAGCCTGTCACCGCTTGTGGGCGCAGGTGCGACTGCGGTCTGCGTTAACCTGGTTTGACCAGTCCATATCTCTGACAATAGCCTTTCCTGAGTCTCCTGGTGCATCTGCAAATCACCCAATCTGTCCGCTACGACCCGTTGGTTCGCCTCATTCAGCTCCATGACCCTTCTTTCAAAACTCTGTACGAGTTTCTTTCGCTTCCATGGCTCGACTAACACAATCGCAAGCACGAATACAACGAGATTCAGACCGAGAGCAGCAAGCGAGCCGTAGGTACTCGCACTGCGAATCTTGTCTGACCACACCTGCTCTTCGTGATAACGCGCGAGAATTGTGCGCATAAGCTCGCCGAATTGACGCTCCACGGCGCTGTCCGCATTTGTTGTCGCCGTACGCGCGCGTGCTTCCGCAAGTTCATGGGCATGATCTGCACGGACGAGCTCTGTGAAGCGCATAACATCCGTGTCGCCCCAGCCGGACTTGCGCTGGAGAAGGTCATTCAGCTCGCGCTGTGAACTTGAACGTCGCGCGACAGCATCTTCATAAGATGTCTTCGCCGCGCGTGCCGCTTCGCGGATTTCGTGCATTTTATTTTCTTCGGCAAATGCGCAATGAGGACAAATCACCGTATAGCACAAAATAATTGGGCGTACCATTTTCCACGACCAGTTTCTTCAACGCCTCAATCTCACGATAACCAGTGACTTCGTTTAGCCTTCCTCCGAGTTGCGCAAACGCAATGCGCGCAGTTTCAGAGAAGTCGTCCATCCGTAAGCGTAGCCTGGTCGCGTTCTTCATAGTCCATTCGTACACCCGCCTTTTCATTGCGGCGACATCGACTGCCATAAGCAATGAATATGGTAGTGGCGAGGACCTTGATCTGCGGAGCAGCGTCCGTTCCATGGGGGTGCGTCGCTGTCGCTCGCCATCGCTTTCCTCCTCCGGCGGCAGCGAAGGCGACGGCTGGGGCTGGTCATCGTTCACGGGGTGCTTAGAGCCCGGGGACAGCAGCCCTTGGCGGCGGATGACGATTGAAGACGGTGGCGAACGAGAGGAAGAGAGACTGGTCCCCAAGGGACGCCTTATGGCCCTCAGCATGGCTGAGAGAATCGCGGAGTTGACCTCAGAGAGCTTACTCGTCTACTACGTAAATCCAGATCTCGCAGAAAGCGAAGCCTAAGTTGTTAGCTATGGATATAACTACTGACAAAATATACCTCGGGCTCGCCGTTGATGATGGTTTAGAAGGCTGAGGGATTCTTATCGCGATGTCAAGACGGTGTTGCCGACGGCGGGTCGTGAAGACTCTCCGCCGTGCGCGGCAGGAGATGGCACACGGCAGATAACCATCTCATCTTTGCTGGCGTAGTCTACTCCTTTCCCCGCACCACGACCACGACCATGTCCTCCCCCACCCCACGTCCCACCGACAAAGCCGTCGTTGCTGATGAGCGCAGCCCGCCGCCGTCGCCCACGCACGTCAAGCCGACGGACCCGCTGGCACATGCGTCATCGTCCCAGGTACGCTTCTCGACTACATATCTCCTTCAGTCCCCTTTTCTCCACCACGCTCGCGTGCATGCCGCGTCCATTTGACGTTCATCCTGGTCCGTAATCACCCCGATCTCCGTTCGTCGACAGTGTTGTCCCGCCTGGCCGTCTGCATACTCGTCGAACAGCATATTGATTCGCCATCGTCACCTCTATTATCCATGTCAGCGCTCACCCTCTCTCCCTCCATGCCCTCCATCAAGCCGGACCCAGCCGCGGACTTGGATGCCTCGTCCTCCGCTGATGACGTGATCGACTTGGAGACCTTCAACCAAATTCTTGATCTCGACGAGGACGAAACTCACGACTTTTCTTCTGGTATGGCTTGGGCATACTTTGCTCAGGCCCGTGGAACATTCAAGGAAATGGATGAAGCTCTGTATGTCGTGATATTCTCTTTCCTTCGGTCTCTGCTTTCTTGATACCGACCACGCCGTTTTGCATATGTCCACCCAGTGCGGCGGAAGATCTCGGAAAGTTGTCTTCACTCGGCCACTTCCTCAAGGGTTCGAGCGCAGCACTGGGTGTTGCCAAAGTGCAAGCATCGTGTGAACGCATGCAGCATTACGGCTTACTGAGAGATGAGGAAGTGGGAATTGGTCTGTCAAAAGACGAGGCACTCGGAAAAATTGGACCATTGCTCGAACAAGTCAAGAACGAGTACGATGATGCCGAAAAATGGCTGAAGGAATGGTATAGTAAACATGGTGTCACAGGAGACAATGTTTGATTTATCATTGGACTACTGGACTGCGCCGCTCTGCCCTGCGTGCGAAATCGACGCGGCTTAGGCCTTCTCGTCAAATGTGTAGGACAAGGATTCCCTGGACTTAATGCGGGAGGAATCAGGGAATGGTGTCAGATAGAGGGGAAGGGAGGGTGTGCGTATTCTCAACGAGTGTACGATCAGTCTGACTATTCATAGCATACTCGCAACGCAACTTTAGGATCGTTTGTATTTTGTCATCGCGTGACCTGCCCCGATTCTCCCTACATGCGTTGAACTGCTTCTGCTATGCGTAATAGAGATGCGGACAATCGCTAGCCAATGGGACAGTGTTGGTCACCGGGACACCCGACTAGAATGTGCTGTATCTGCTCGATCTTTTTATTATTTCTGCGGTTCGCAGCTAATGATGGTGCGCTTCTGTTACCACCGTTTTTATAAGTGCTGGCGGTGTGAGGTTTTGAGGTTTCCATCCCAGTGCGCTCGAAACCTACCGTATGTACTTCTTCGGGTCGTGAATGGCGCCGTAGTGATGAACGGGTCTATGTCCTGGGCTTGATACTCTTGAGCCAAAATTCGCAAAAAATATCAGTACAGTGGAACCTCTATCTAAGCACAGCCCTCGGTGGATGCCTTGGGCTATACTTAACGTTGGGTTATGCTTGTGCGCAAATTTGGAGTATGACGTAATTTAGAATATGATTTTTTTCCCGATACCTTTAGGTAGAGGGTTCTATACCCACAAAATTCTGGACCCTGACAAGATATGTCAGCCACTGTATCTCTGTCTTTGCCTGCTTCGGCATGTCATGCACTTTCCTTTTTCATGTTGTCTACATCATCTTTTCTCCCTTTTAAGCAGTAAAGAGTTGAGTGTGTTGAATGCGCAGTGAGAGGGAATGGAATATTTGATGATTTATTGTAGGCCCTTTGGCCCTCCTTATATACACGTACTGTGGTAATCTATTATATAATGCTAGGACTTATCCTTATATGTTCTGTACTGGCTCTTTAGCCGGGAGTGAGTAACGTGACATGGTCTGTGTGCCTATCATGCAATCATTGCACCATATGTGCTTAGTCACTATACATGTGATATATATTTTAAGACTCCCCTTTTGTCTCCTTATGTTGCTTTTTTGCTTTTTTGGTTCATTACATATCTTTTCTTTTGCTCTTTTTTTCATCTTGTTCGTCATGTCTTTTATGCACTGTGGGTCTTTCATGTCATGTCTGTTACAATGCCACAGCCCATTACCCAAAAAAACATTTAATCTTCATGTGATGTCATCCTTTGCTTTCTCACTCAACAACATTCCCTACATCATGAAATCCTGCATGGAATTGTGAGCGTGTGAAAGCAGGTTTCAAGCGCTTCAAACCAGTGAAACTGGAGTAATTGAGTAAACCATGGCCCTCCTGATTTCAACTGTGTGAAACCACTTAGAGTGAATTACAATCAGATTGCAATCTGGACTAAATCATTAGTCAGAAATTCCAATTACACTTCTAGAATTCTAATGTGCTTGTTATTCAAGGCAAAGATTGTAATACGGCCATGACCTTGATAGTTGCTTGCATGGTGCTTGTAATATTGCACAAGTATTGGAATGGCCTTAGACTGATTTCACACGCTTGGACTGATTTCATGTGCTTGGACTGATTTAAGGCACTTCGAATCCAGGTGAAAGGCAAAAATCATATTTGAATTATAAAGAATATTAAGAGCACGTATTGCAACAGTGACATGCAGGCGTGCCATGCTCGTTGACCAGTCCCCACAGCTGGAGCTCATCAGCTTTGGAAAGAGGTTATGTATCAATCCTCATCCATGGTCTCGCCCCCAACCTCGCCCTCGACTTCAGCCTCGACTTCGGCCTTGCCCTCACCTCCGACTTCGCCCTCACCTCCAACTTCGCCCTCACCCTTGCCCTTGCCCTCACCCTCATCCTCTTCTTCACCATCAGCTTTGGAATGGCTCTCACCCAAGTCCACCTCAAACATCAGGAAGTCGTCATCAGCTTCTAGGAGATCAAGTGTTCCTGGTGAATGGCCCGCGACACTGTTGGCCGATTGAGGGAACACGATACTGCAAGTGAGTTCAGTGTTTACTGCTCTAGAAAGGGAGTCTGTACTCACTCTGTCCACCAATGTATCAGCTCTTTCACGTACTTTCTCACATGGGGATGCATTGACTGAAAAAAACTTTGCACCAAGCAATATACTTTGTGTTAAGATCAAAGGATCGGTGAGCCATCCGGGTTACGGATGTGTCATATATGAAGTCGATGATGGGACACGATGAGATGGGCGACGAAGATAGTGACGATGATGTACTTGGAGAGTCGCATATGGTAGGCGCGTCGGTATTGGGTTGGGTTACGATGGAGAGCACGCTGGACTCGAGGGTGAGCAAATGAGCTTGTAAGAACAAAGAGCATAAGCTT
>JAKOPK010000355.1:0-28343 GCA_024195185.1 Coniferiporia weirii
AGCAATCCGCCGGCGCCGCCCAGGAGAGATTGATGACGGTCCGCAGAAGCGCCAACCCGTGCCACTCGTACACGTCGACCAGACGAGTGCGTCCGCAGTCGCACGTGTCCACCGGCACCTTCCCCCCGCAGATGCGCCTGGACTGCTGCAGCGGCGCTTCCAGATCATCAACCTATGGCGACCCATCGGGCGCCCAGCGCTCGACCACCCGCTCGCTTTATGCGACTTCCGCAGCGTCGACGTGAAGCACGACCTCGTGCCCTCGACGCTGAAGTACCCCGATCACGACGGGGAGACATATACTGTACGCCATAACCCCGCACACAAGTGGAAGTACCTGCGGGGAATGGAGCCGAACGAAGTAGTACTGATTAAGTGGTGAGTAATTAAGGCCCACTGTAGGTTAATGGGCGGCAGTGGACTAATGTGTTCTCCTGTGTAGCTACGACTCTGTTGAAGATGGGAGCGTGGCTGTGCTTACCCCGCACACTGCATTCGAGGACCCTACGACGCCCCCGAACGCACCGTTGCGCGAGTCTATTGAGCTTCGCGCCTTGGTGTTCTACGACTAGCTGCTATTCGGAGGAAACGTGTTTCGTCCGAACAAAAGGATTGTTTGTATTATCCCTGTACACCAATAATACCATTCTGTTACATAGTAAGTATAGTCTAATGTTAATGATCTGGAGCACGGATCATGAGAACCACTTAATAAGCCCAGAACGAATCCGGCCTTCAAGCGCAGTTCTGTATTCCGCAGCCTGATGGACTCGCCATGCGTCATGACCCGATGTAATGAGGAGACTGCCAGTGGTGCGGAATTTATTCTTGGTTCCCGACTTGCCACTGCTTAGCGGATTCGAGAATCAGCCAAGAGCACGTGCTAATGACGCGACTGTCTCCCTTACATAATCGCATTTATCCCCAGCTTCAGTCGCTGGCGGGACTTGAAGATCATACTCCTCCACACTGTCCACAGTTCACCAGTATACAATCGAGTTCTAAAAGTGATTTTGTACGAGGTCGCGCCGTTTACCTACTAGTATCCGCGGAAATCCTGACTCGGAAAACTGGCTCTGCTTTAAGTTCTTTGTAAGCCCCTTCCAACTTCCAACTACATTGTACTCCGTCACATGCGCATCATCGTCGGTGTCTGTCTAATTGAGCGTAAAATATTACTAATTATTGTCACTTCATCACTAATTAACGTTCAGGTCGGAGGGGGCTTCCGAGTCTGACATATAAAAGAGCACTCTGCCATATCGTCTCGCAGTACTCGGAGCCTCCATAACTACAGCTACAATGGCCGATATAGTCAAAGCCAACCTTGTCTACTCAGTTCCGCCTGCCGACGGTTCCAAAGCATTCCATTACATCAACCGGGACTCGACTACGGGCGAGCACAAACGCAACTATGCCCTCGAGCAAATCGAAACTGAAATCGAGAACATCCGTGGAAAGGAGGGCTCTTACACCCTTGACACTGCCGGCTTCCAATTCGCGCGCAACGAAACTAAGCACAAGTCGTTCGCGAACGACGAGGAGGTCGAACGAGAATACTATCCCGAGAGCATTGATCTCCTCAAGAAGCTCACCGGTGCAAGTCGCGTTGTCCTGTTCGACCACAGTAAGTGCATATAACGAGAAAATGCCGGAATTTTTCCTCACTGAATGCGCATATTTAAACCTACAGCAATCCGCCGCCGCCGCCCTGGAGAGATAGACGACGGCCCGCAGAAGCGCCAGCCTGCACCACGCGTGCACGTTGACCAAACGAGCGAGTCCGCGATTGCGCGTGTGCACAGACACCTCCCGCCCGCCGATGCGCCTGCACTTCTCCAACGACGCTTCCAGATAATCAACCTCTGGCGTCCAATCAAGCACCCCGAGCTGGACCACCCACTCGCTTTGTGTGACTACCGCAGTGTCGACGTGAAGCGCGACCTCGTACCGTCGACGCTCAGATACCCCGATCACGACGGTGAGACGTACATTGTGCGCCATAATCCCGCGCACAAATGGAAATACCAACGGGGAATGGAGCCGGACGAAGTTGTGCTGATTAAATGGTGAGTGTTACTAAAGCCTCTAATCTAATTGCCTCCTGCGGACTAAATGATTCCCGGGTTTAGCTATGACTCTGCTGAGGACGGAAGTGTGGCCGTCTTTACCCCACACACCGCTTTTGAGGACCCCTCTACGCCTCCGAATGCGCCGCTGCGCGAATCCATTGAGCTTCGCGCCTTGGTGTTCTACGACTAGTTCCAATTCAAATTTCAAAGAAGTCATCTGTTTCGCTCGAAAGAAATGTATCATTTGTAAAATCGCACTGTAACAGCCTAGGCCGGGCCCTGTAAATTAAAATAAAATACCTTAATGTCTATAAATCAAGAAAACTCGGAAAATTACAGGAGGCATATGTATGTTCGAATAGAAGCTCATTCTGGTGGTTTCGTTTCAGACGTGATTCTATTGAACTTCGTGAGCATGAACGCAAGATCAATTACGTAATCCATTAAATGCGGGAGATGCCGGTGTCCAAATGAATGGCTTCCGGCCACGAGAACCTCTTCCTCTCGTTGCATTCCATCTTCCTTCCTGCTTCGCACTTGAACAACTTTAACATCATGCCGGATCACCCGAGGCCGAAGTCCATGGGGAACTTCAATATCAGCAGACCCAATACATCTGGACAGCACCTCGGAACACGCAGCAGATTGAACTCAAAGCAAGACTCGGAGTCCACTCGCAAAAGCCCCCTCTCAAACACCAGAAATGCAAATTCTAGCCGCAATATGCGAGATATCAAGGAAAACGATGAATCATTAGACGACTCTCGTACACGTTCGGACAGGGAGCGTACGTACCTCGTCGTGTTCTATGGCGCACATTGGGCTGACGTTGACACTCGCCACAGTCACAATCTCGCGCCGCCGGATTTCTGCACCAGTGAGCCCGGCGGCGTCACCTCGATTGCGATACAGTGCTGCTATGGAAAAAGAAAATGTTAATTTGGAAGAAACACCTCTTCGTTCTTCACGTGCTCGCCCAGTCAGCGGCACTTTAAGGAAGACATTCCCTTCTCACTCAGGTTCTGTAAGGGGTAATGACCTCAAGGGCTCCCGACTTTCTCTGGCCTCTAAGTCCTCATCTGTTGACTGTGCTCAAGCTTCTATCTCAAGTGAGAAGTCCATTGTTAAGTCTCGCTCACGCCAGAGCACGCTTGGTCCGAAGACACGATCTACTACTTTTGCTACCGCAGCGAAACCAAAACCGGGAGTTGAGTCCAAAGGGTCAACTCGTTTACTTGACAAGAAGGCTCGACTTTCTGACACATGCCCGTCGACTTCCGACACACGCAAGACAAGAACACCCTCCACACCCTCCAAGGCGGCTCCCGCAGACATCTCTCCTAATGCACCTTGGTCTCCTTCTATGCTCCGAACACTCTTCTCTACTGCTGAGGGCGGTTCACTGTCTGAGCCTCTTCAGCTTGTGGATATCTCTCAGTCTTGCGAACTTTTGGATAAGCCCTCGATACAGGTCGATGCTGAAGTTCAAGCTTGTTCTGAGCGCACCCAGGTCTGCGTGGACGCGTTAGCTAAAGTGACCGATGTTAAGCCAGATTCTGATACAGCCATCGAATGCAACCTTGAGCTTGTCAACCTTCCTCCTCTACTTCCCCGTCTGGACGCACAGCAAGAGCCCGCTAACGCTTGCTCTGATTCTTCACCAAATAGCACTGAAGGACAAGGACTAGGAGTGGCTTTACTTCCCGGCACCCCGCTTTCTGATGACGCTAGTTCCAAGGAGGTCCCGCCTCCCTTTGATGTTTGCACTAGTGTCAACGATTCTGAAGTCATCAAAATGAACGAAGTATCTGAGCCTAGTTCCGAAGATATGAGGATGACCCTTTCTCCGACTATCGATTCTCCTGATACAGTCACTCGGCCTTCTGCTCCTGATTCGAACGAACACAATGAAACAGGGTCCGCAACAATCGGCAAGGGCAACTTGAACTCTACGGAAGCTGCTATCCCTGATGACCAGCCAAGCACGCCCGCACGTGGTGCACAAGCTACTTCCACCGCGATATTTCCGCGCCTATTGCAGTTCACCCCTCCTGTTCTAGCCAGCGGACTAGCATACGCGTACGCGCAATATAAGCCCGGTGCGGACGCCGACTGGCAGGCTGTTAAAACACAGTACGAGCTCGCGTCGTTGCGTGCGAGTGCTGGTGCAGTGCTCGCGCGTGCACGTGCATTCGGGCAGACGCTGTGGTCCCCGTCCGTGGTGAAGGCGCGGGTGCACGATGCTCTGGCGCTCAGGAGCAGCGGCCAGGGCGAGCCGCAGGCCAGTTCTACTTTGGGCTCGGCGGAAGGAGACGGGGGGATGAAACGGTGGAACACACTGCGGCGCGTAAACTCGCTGCGTGCTGTGGCGATGGCTCAGCGCCTCTGGACGGCGAGCAACTTGGAGTCGGAGTGAGCTGGATTCGGGACGAACTACATATATGAAAACTTTACGATGCTTAGAGTGTCTATCCTTGGTCTATGAGACTATTTAGCTCCGTCTGTCCTCTTAGATTTCCCTATTTTTATCTGAATTAAAAAATGACAAAAGTATATATCTTGTTGTACTTCCTTGTGAACATATATAACCACGATGTATGAGAGTGTAAAGCCATAATACACCGCCTGTAGTAGCGCCTCGGACATTTCCTCACGCCGCTTCGGCCTCAAAGCTGCGCGCCGATCTTTTTGCACTGCGTCGACTTTAACAGGAAATTTGCTCTCTCACGCCTCATTATGGTACCTGTCAGTGCGCAGCGGCACAAGCAAGTGCATCTCACAAGCTCGCCCTTGTATTCCCAGTCTACGTCCACCTTCAGACCTACTGTGTCGCCCAAGTATCCGAGGGGTAAGCTCTACGCACGACTCTAAATCACGAAGACATGGCTAAATCTTCCTTTGTACCCTGGTCGGGTCCCAGGATCAGCTCCATCGGCGCCATGTTCAGCGGCGACTTCACGAGGAACATCTCGCCGCTGCAGAGCCTGATTGCGCGCGCGGTGGACCCGTACAAGCATGAGCCTGATTATGCCGCGCACCTCGAGGTTGCAGAGCACATGAACACCAAGAAGGCGAACACGTACGTCGTCTGGGCGCGCCCTCCAGCCCCATATCCCGCGCAGCTCTCCATGTGCCTGATCTCTAACTGACTCTTCGCCTCCCTCTGTCCGCTTCTCCCGTGTCCACAGGCCGCGCGAAGCCGCAATGACGATCGCGCGCATCGTGAACAACCGCAACCCGCACATCTCGATCCTCGCGCTCGCGCTGCTCGAGACGCTCGTGCAGCAGTGCGGGTACGCGTTCCACTTGCAGATAGCGACGAAGGAGTTCCTGAACGAGCTTGTGCGGCGCTTTCCCGAGCGGCCGCCGCCGTTCCCCGGGCCCGTGATGACGAAGATCCTCGAGCTCATACATACGTGGAAGGAGACGATATGCGTCGAGAGCCGATGGAAAGAGGATTTGGGCAATATCAGGGACATGCACCGTCTCCTCACGTTCAAGGGGTACAGGTTTAGAGATCTCTCGACGCGCGTACAGCCAGCCGTGGCTTCGACCTCTGTGAGTATTTTCGTCCCGTCTTGACTTTACCGCTGAAGAAGTGTATACGGTTTGCAGAATCTAAAGTCTGCAGAAGAACTAGAGGAGGAAGATAGGGAGGCACAGGCGGCGAAGCTGCAAGAGCTCATCCGACGGGGGACGCCACGCGACCTCGCCGCCGCGCAAGAGCTAATGAAGTCGCTTGCGGGCGCGGAGCCCGATAAGAAACCCGACTATCGCTCCCAATCGCTGACAGAGCTCAACAAGTTGGAACAAAAAGTCATTTTGCTCAATGAAATGCTGGACAATGTCGACACGGTGCGCGGGGAACGGTTTGCGAGTGGAGACGCATATGATGTACGTGAAATCCGATTATGCTGCGCGCGCGAGACTTGACCACTGACACCTTTTATTTTACAGCAAGTTAGCAATATACTCTCTTCTGCGAGACCGAAGATTCAAAAATGGATTTCGGACGCGGAGTCTGGCGATCCAGAGATGTTAGGTATGTCGGCGGTGTGCTTTTATGAAACTTCTGCTAAATGCCTCCTTATAGATATTTTCTTGCAAATGAACGACCAGATTAACTCGGTCCTAAACCGGTACGAGGCGTTCAAGAAGGGCGACTTTACTGCAGCAGCAAATCCCATTCCCGCGGAGCTGGCAGGGTAAATTTGCTGCATATGTTTCAAAGAAGAGGCCTTTACTGAGAGTTGTTTTATTAGGACCTCACGAATGCAGGATACATCGTTGATTGACTTTGACGACCTTCCAGCACCTTCCGCCGGGTCGCTGGGTACCCCAGCCGACGACCTAGCCAGCATTTTTGGTTCTCCTGCTCCAGCAGCAGGTCGGCCGTCAAACCCCCCAAGTGGCTTCGCCATTCCCGTCCAACAGCCAACTCCAACTCCTCACCAATCCTCCTCTACTTCGACTCCGAACGGGGACGCGAACGCTTTTGCAAACCTCTTCAATTCTTCACCCTCTCCGACACCAAGTGGTGGACCAGTGTTTGGCTCGATATCGCTGCCGTGGACGCCGACGCCGCCACAGCCGCAGCAAACAACGACGCAGCCTAGTACCCCTCTACAAACACAAGGATCGCCGTACCGCCCTCCAGCACAGGCGTCGCAGCCGCAGGGAGCGTTTTGGAGCATGCAGTCGGGCGCGGGGTCTCCTCTCGCACCACAGCAGCTGCAGAGGCAGCAGCCGACCGCTCCGTCTCCTCAGGCTGTGCCCACACAGACACAAGCGCAGGGAAAAGACCCTTTTGCAGACCTGGCGGGTTTATTCTAGGGGCTGTTTGGGCTGTATGAGTTGTCTAGTCGATTATTGGATTTTTCTTTTACTACCAATTGTTCCTTGTCTGCTGTTTACACGAAGTGAATACTAGTATATATCTAGGTATTGATATTACCATGCACCGAATGCAGAGTTCAGCGACGAGAAGGCGATGGGCTGAGACAGTACTCAACCTCTGAGTTTGTTCCATACGATTGCGTTCTGGCACTCTGCTAGTGACATCACTAGCATGAGTAACATGCTACAACTAACGACTACGACCCAGATTGGAATACCAACACCGCCAAAAGTGGACCAGTCTTAGAAGTGACCAATGCCATTTCCATAACATTTCTCCACCTCCTGAGGTCACCGAAATCCAAACGTACAGGTCGCCAGCGCCACTGAGGTACTCCGAGTCGGTGAGTAACTCTCAGGCTATAGACAAGTCACAAGTTACATTGCCAATACAGCATGTCATCCAGGCAATCCATGCGTTTGCTAAGTTAGTATGCCGACGTACTACAAAGGACATCTTCCGCGCCAGAACCGCGAGACAATCCTTACGGCCACGCAAATATCAATCCGAGATAACCTCATGGTTCGGGTGTTGACATCGGCATGATGCACCGATGCAGGGTCACGGTTCAACAAGCAGGAGGTGATGGGAGACAACGCACTCAAGCTCTCTGTGAATTATCGCACTGCAGACCCTATCTAACAACCCTTATATGTAGCTCGCGCTAGATTGTGAAAACCCGGTCAGAAAACCTTTCAGATCTACAATAATAGCATCATCTACTACCCGATCCACTATATCTATTGTATCTGTAAAAGAGGAGGGACGCTGTCGGGGAGTCTAGATCTACGAGATCTACATTTCGCCGGCGCAGGAGAACTATCAACTGCCTGAGATTTGCAGAGAATCCCTAGGCCCACGGCTATGCTAAACATTGAAGGCCGCTTCAAGGGTGAGCTGGCCCAGCAGCGGATGCACCATTCCCACAAATCCTGATTAAGTTTGGGCCATATGTTGTGACATTCCTCAGGAATGAGAGGAAGTGCGCCAGACGTTATGGAGGAAACAACTCCAAGATCGTGCTTAATATGAGAATACGGCGGCTTCTTGGTCAATAATACCTTTTTATGGGGAAGGTGTGAGCAGACACTTTAGAACATCTGGTATCATCCAACCACTTACAAAAACAGTCATTCCGAATGCCCACACATCAGACGCCTTTGAGTACGTATCGGGCTGTTGATCCGCTGGAGCTAGCAGTTCAATCGACATGAACCTAACGGTGCCTCCGATGCTGCCAGTTGTCGTGCCGAGGCTGAATGACCCTGAAGCGGCAAGTATGCGGGATATACCAAAGTCGCAAATACGGGGTTCGCCTGAGGGGGATATTAAAATGTTCCCCTGTCTCGCATGTAAGGAGGGAGGTAGACTTAAAAGTCTGATATTGATGATACACTAACAGGTTTTATATCAGAGTGTATGACGCCATTTCTATGAAGGTAGTCGATCCCTTCCGCGGTATGCTGTACCTGATGTACATAAACGCAGAGTGGGTAAATAGGGTTCTTTATTCCTTACGAACAGCTACTCACCATTTGCAGAAGGTCGCAATCCGGGTGTGATTCAAGATATTCAAGGGCAGTGCCATTCTCCATCCACGCTGAAACCAGGGACGGGTAGTTGTTATTTTCGAAGAAGAACCCGTGGAAAGGGAGGATGTACGGGTGGTCCAGCTCCGTCCATATGTACAACTCCCTTACTAGTTTCTATGCGTAACGTTGGACTCGGGCAATGCAATCGTGAACGTGTGGGAGATACACACCTTTTGGAAATTTTCGTCTCCCATTATATGTACACGGAGCCTCTTTACTGCTACCTTCATCTTCCCATTTCCGTGTGGTTGTGGAACAGAGCAATAGCCAGTGAAGATGTCGCTGTAGCCTCCATAGGCCTTCATTACAGGACTAACGTCCTTTACCTTCCCTGTAAGGTTTAGATGGCCGATGCGTTCAAGAAATTTCTGTAATATGTCCTGAGTAATAGACTGAGACTGTGCATTGGGAGTCGAAGTTGCCACTGATGGCGTGAGCCTTGTGCTGACAACAAGACTACATATGAGTCCACGCTCCCAACAGCCCACGCAACCCTCCTCAGAAGTTACAAGACACTGTATGCACATAGTTAGTAACGCTTAGACAACTTAGCCAAGCAGTGAGCAGATGCCTGACCTTTTTATGATGTGATTTGCATCGTGAACAGCTGCTGTGGCTTCTACTACTACTATGTCTGATGGCGAGTTTCGGTTGCTTCGATAAACGTTTTGGTTGCTTCGATAAACGTTTCGATGGAGTCTTCGATAAACGATTCGATGGAGTACGACTCGGAGGCATGGTTTCGTCCCACTGAGTTTTGGGGTGATACTGGTTCGCTGGATCGTCCAGGAGCTGCACGTATATAAGATACCTTGATGCAAGTAGGCGGTGCGGTTGCGGTGCAATAGATATATTGCGTACTGATCCCTGGATTGAGGCTGTGGTTCATCCCAACGGTCTCTACGCATTCGGGTCCTTCCTGAGAAGTACAAGAGCACGTCGGTAGACGTGCCGCACGCACCTCTACTAGTAGTACCGCCGGACGGCGTACGCTATTCCATTATGTTTATGAAGAAAAAAACCCCCGACCAAGTTTAATTTTGAACTGAGCAACACGAACTAGTGCTCTCAAGGGCCAGGCCAGACCCGGGCCGACCCCAGGTCAGTAGCGGGTCGGGCCAGGGGTCGGCAGGAAAGTTATGTAAATTGGGCAAAAGTGCGCCCACCTTTTAGTAGACTCAGCCGGCCCTGAACAACAAATGCCTACCCTAAATCAAAAATACTTCGGCTTCAAGTTAAAGCAATGTTTAGTCTAATTCCATTACAACACTGGCACCAGTGTATAACCTTTGTATTAGTATTAGCGATGGCAACCATAATTTATTATTAATTTTGGTATCTTTACTAGTGTAGTAATTAACAAAGTGCCATTAGTGATTCTATTAATCGTCATTACCAGGATAATAGTTGTTATTAGTATTTCTACTAACCATCATTAGTATTGGTACTAATAAAAGTTTGTACATATTACGGTTGTTACTGCGGATCGGGTCAGCAGCGGGTCAGCCGGGGTCAGGGTCAGGGTCAGGGTCAGGCAAAAATTGCCTTGACCCGACCCAACCCGACCCTTGAGAATACTGAATTATGAACCGACTCGGAGCAAGATCTAGAATATATCTGGACAAAAGATTCGAATAGATGCTGAGGCCATGCAGACCATCCTGTTCTGTAGCCATCCTATCAACGAGAGGAAATGAGGAAGTACACAGGGCTGTGTAAGACAGAATACAGGCGACTCCTGAAGACAAAATCAGATGATCCACCCTGATTCCTGATCACTTGTGAGCAAAGGGCCGGCAATGCTTGCCAAAGAAGTCGGACATTGTACTTGTTTAGACTGTTACCATACATAGAAGTTTAAAGTTTTGCCATTCGTGAGCAGGGAGTACTTTATTGGCAAAACGAAATTTCAAGCGCAATACCATGAAGGCTGTTTTCACCACTTCCAGGGCTAAATCAAAACATTCGCCAGATAGAAACCCTATCCCCGCCCTTTATTATAGATATGCACTTTAGATCGTGTCAAACAGACGAGTATTGAGCTCGAAAGTTCGACGGTGTCTGGCACACAGTGGCAATCGCGACACAATAACAGTCCCCTGTGGCTTGAGAGGCCAAAATCTCAAATCAAAGCAGCATTTTATTACAGAGCTTTGTACCTACCAGTATAGTCTAAAATTTATGTAAATTGTTGTAATTCAGCGATTCGCGGCGCTTGTGAATGCACTCCGTAGCCAACAAGTTTATCGTGTAACCAGTAAATAATCGCGCGAGCGTTCTCTCGCGCACATACATACAGTAAAATACTATGAAATTTTTTCTATCTCCAAACGTCCGAACTCAGCATCAAGCTCGGATTCTAACATAAGTATAAGCTGTTGTAACTTGTAATACTATTGTACAAAAGTCGTCTGAAATGATTGCCACTGAAATTACTGTATAGAGAAGTGTCGATCTTTTGTCAGCTTACACATCTACATATCCTAAAACCAAGTTTGCGGGCGTTGCCTCTACTCTGACTACTCATGATCAGAACAGCGTGCCCACTGGCTCCGTAAGCGAGTGTGATGGAATGGATGTGACTGGCAGATCTGGTTAAGCAGTAAACCCCGAGTCATTCAGTGAAGTAATATGTCGAAGACGAGTTCAGGTGAGTGCTACTGCACTCGTTCCTTCCGTAGAAGAGGACGAGGAGCTAAAGCAAACGAGTGGCAGGTCAGAAAGAGCGAACAACGAGGGAAAGCGGGGTTACTTATCTTTCTCGTTCCTGAAGCCAGTAGTTGATCGTGTCAGATCTGCGGATGAGCGGTAAGTCAGTCTGGACGAAGAACCATAAAGAAGAGGAAATGTACTTATCTTGCTCGGACCTCCAGGAAAGAGCAGGCGCCATCTGCAAGTACTAAGCATCAGATACTCCCGCCAAGAAAAATGGAGTGGAATGCAACTCATCTTCTTCACCCTCACGGAGGAGCCGCTACGTGCTCGGATGACGCAGCCACTCCTCCGCTTGGTCTTGAGCTGGTGGTGAGAACGAAAATAGGCTTATAGAGAAGAGTGAAAGAAGTGAGTGCAAAGCGGAAACTGTTTTTGCGATGCGGCTTATTTTGAAGTTTTTATCAGGATTTTATCGGTTGCGAGTCGCGCCGTCCTTCGAGGTATGGTTTGATCCGAAGAATGGGCGACGCCGCAACCTGAATATAAGAAACGAACAATAAAGGAAGAAATCGAGGGCGGAAGGGACAGAATGCATAAAAACGACTCAAACCGAAGCACCAACCAACTTACAAGAGAAACGAGTGCCTTCGTTTCCCCTGTATGTTGGACGGCACCACGACTCGAGAGAGAAGGATATTAGGGATTAAAAAGAGAATGGCGAGAGGGGAACATAGAAGCCAGCCCAGACCGAGCCATCGCGCGGTGCAGAGGAGGTGAGTGCCTTCACCTCCTTCGCACGCGGACGACAGACCAGACGGGTGGGAAAAGAAGAGAGAGGGAGATGGAAGCGGGGAGTGGAATAGGAATAGGGAAATGGACGATGATTGAATGATTGAAAGAAAGGGAAGGAAGACCAGAGTATATTGCGGCTCCAAGACGAGAACGGTGACCACAGCGACGGGGGATCACTTCCTTTTGAAGGATCAGCTCGCCACAGCCTCGACCGCCCACAGACCCGGAAACCTGAGAAAGAAAGAAAACAACGGTCAGAAAACTCGCGGAATATGTGCTCTGGTACTTCTCGTCTACTCTCCAGCCCAATCCCCAACCCCGATCCCCAACCCTACACCTGCACGCGCGAGTTGACGTCGTCCAGGTCCAACCCATCGAGTAGGGGTTCGGTCCCATCCGCAATGCAGTCACCGTCAGCCACTTTGCCTCCGTGGCTGGCAGTGTCGCTCGTACCGCACGAGGACGCACGAGTAGGTGTCACAGGGCCGGTCGTCGGGGCCAGCGTCGACCTGGACACTGCGAGCAACGGGAGGGTCTGTACGACGTCCCGCGCTCGTGGTGTCAAGCCCCGTGACGCCTCCTCGAGGGCCCGCGTGAGGGCGAACGATACATCACAGGCGGACGGCGACGTTGGCGACGACAGCGAGGGCCGGCAGACGGGCAGGGCGGTCGAGATACGCGGGAGGTTCGGTCGAGCGCGCTTGGACTTGACCGTCGACGTCGCCGCGGGGTACGTTGCAGCACGGCGGGTGTTCGGACGCACGACGAGGGAGGGGCGTGATTCGGACTGCAGCTCGGGCTGCGGGCTGGGCTGCGTCTCGGGGCGTGGGCATGGACGAGGGCGTGTATCGATCCGCGGGCGACTTGGAATCCGTGCCGTGACTCGACGCAGGACAGGCGAAGCTGGCTTCTGCACGACAGGACGAACGTACTCCTCGACGGCTACAATGGAGCAGTCAAAGGCAGAGAACGTCGCACGGGCCCGACATCCTTCCGTCTCGACCCTCTCCACTGCCTGCACCTCCGGAACTGCAACTGTGGCGGGTACGTCAGCCTTCCTAGCCGTCACGAACGACCTGCAGAGGCTGGGCCATTCCTTTCTCCGGGAGCCACCTTCCCGACCCGTGGCGCGGTCCAAGCAAGCAGAGAGCACCGCGTCGACGAGGCCAAGCGCCACACTGGATACCATCCTGTTCACCAGACTGCTCCACGAGCGCGGGTTCTTGGGGCGCGCGACGAGCGGACGACGGGGCTTCACGTCGAAGGCTGCGTCGACGCCCCCCACGACCGGGTGCGCCGATGTGTCCGGGACAACTGCGTTGGGGTCGAGGAGCCTATTCTTTCTGATGACGGAGACCTTGTTCATCGGACGAAGGAAGGGCGCGTGGTGCCTGGGAAGTTCGTAGGAGCGTGCGGCGATCGCGGACCAGTCGACGTTGCTGAAGAACGGGTGCGTCCTGAGTCCGTCGAGGTCGATGCGCTTGTCGGGGTGCACGTCGAGGAGCCTTCGCAGGAGGTGCTTCGCGACCGGATCGACGTCGAACTCCTTGGGCACGTACCATTCGCCGTTGCACACCGACAGTGCGAGCTCCCTGAGATCGCGCTGGGGGAAAGGACGCCTCCCGAACAGCAACTCGTAGAAGATGACCCCAACGGAGTAGACGTCGACCTCAAAAGAGTAATATTCACCGTGGTGTATCTCTGGTGCAACGTACCCCGCTGTTCCGCAGCCGGACCGTGTCAGAAGGGAGTCTGTGGCGGCCGTAGAGTGTCCCCGCGTGCCCACAGGTTCGGCTAGCTGTTCCTGGGCCTCGAACCTGCGGGCCATACCGAAGTCGGCGATGGTGATGTTCCCGATTGCGTCAACGAGTATGTTCTCAGGCTTGAGGTCGCGGTGGATGATACGAGCGTTGCGGAGCTGAGTGAGGGCCTCGACGAGCTGGGCCATGATGAAGAAGACGCGGTCGGCCTTCATCCTGGAGCCCCACATGATCATCTCATCGCGCAGGGTGCCGCCTCCGAGGTAGTCGGTGACGATGTAGAAGTTGTGTACGTCGCAGAAAGCCTCGTGGAGCTGGGTGAAGAACATAGATCCTGTGGCAGACAGTTGTTCCAGGCAGCGAACCTCTGTAACGAGCAGGTCTTGGGTCGACTTCCTGGTGGCCCTTGATCGACGAACGATCTTGACGGCGACTCGCTTGGGCTTTGAGGTGGAGAGGACTTCAGCCAGGAAGACGCTGCCGAACGCACCGCTACCTAGACCGTCGCGGAAAGTATATCCGCCGAGGCGTTCGCTGAGCTTTCCACTGTTCTGGCTGGATGCGCCAAGACGGGTATTGCCAGTTCGGTGTGCCCTTGTGAGGATACGACGCGGGAGCATGAGAGATTGCATGGTTATAGCAGATGGGATTAGTTTTGGATTCGTGTTTGTTATGGTAAAGGAAAAAGGAGAAGTGGGAGGTTTGAGACGCTGGGTCTCCCTATTAACTGGAAAAATCATGTCTCAGGCAGCTTAACGGACCATGTACGTCAGTCTGTTTTTTCTTTCTCGGAGACCGTTGGTTTCAGACCAGGATTAGCGTGTGTGCGAGCCACGACCATCGCTCCCGGATTTGGAATCTGACTTAAGGCAACGGAACAGTTCAGACGGCGACTTTATTTAAGTAAGTGCTCCCAGAAAAATGTAGTAATGTCGGAAAGAATAAAGAATTCGCAGAGCCGAGCCTAGGTATATCTGTAGCGTCGCCCAATCTTGGAAGCCCTTTGAATGTTTGTTGATCATGCACTTGAAAGATCGACGGATCGACCGCGTCGCCAGGAAACTCGATTACAGTAATCATCCAAAACGGAAATCGAAGATCGACAGGGGGCACACGCAAGATGTATTTGATTTTCGTACCTGGCTTACAGTTCCACCACTCAAGAGTGGTAATAGCGGATGGAGCATCTAAGATCGCTCCTAAGTGTGCTTACAACGGTCCATCAAGCTGGGAAAGCTGCTGACTCTGTTTCCTTTCGTAAACAGTACTGAGCTACGCAGACCGCGACGGCGAGACATACAGCGTGCGCTATAGTCCAGAGCATAAGTGGAAGTACCTGCGCGGGATGCGGACGGACGAAGTTGTGTTGATTAAGTGGTGGGTTGTCTGACTGTGGCTGGGTCGACGGGATCGAGCTAACTTGGTTTTTTGTCCGTGTGTAGCTTTGATTCTGTGGATGACGGGAGTGTGGCCGTGCTCACCCCGCACACCGCGTTCGAGGATCCGTCCACCACCCCTGATGCTCCGCTCCGCGAGTCTATCGAGCTTCGTGCTTTGGTATTCTACGATTAGCTCCGATTCAAGGAAGACAACATGTTTCGCGGGTTTGTTTGTAAAATCACACTGCAACGGGTTACCCTGTAAACTGATATACGTCAACGCTTTATATGCGGACACTCCAATCTGGATCTACATACAATCCAGGCTATCGCGCCCGTTCCAACTTCTCCACTAGACTAGGCGGACTACAACTTCATTTTAAAAAAAGATAAATTTTACGTCATAAATACAGTCGATATTCCTATGTGTATTTCAATTAGAAACGTATGAAAGTTTGATCCCGGCCGCAACCATCGCAGACAGCATTTTCCTGGGACCCTTTTTAGTGAAATTTAAAGTGCTTTGAAAATCGCGATTCCTATCATTTGTCGTACCTTGTGGGACTCTCCGCCAGCCGTCACATGTACCTTACAGGCGAACTCCCGAACTGGCGTGTTGACTGAGGCCAGACTTATTGAAAGCACGCTGCACGCCGCAAATGGTCCCTCGTCTCCGAAGGCAACCTTTGGCCGTGCTGCATTTACCGCCGAGAATACAGCCGCCGAAGAGAAACTACAAGTGAATGTAGGATTAATTGTTGGAATTATGGATTTGGTAATCTCAACTATGCGACTACAATCGGTATTTAGATCACACGCCCTGTGAAGTTTAGTTGTAGCTACCTGCATGTATGCTCATGGTCGGGATAACTACCACGACGAAATCCTGATCAACGAAGACAGACCGTGCTGTGATTCTGAATCGGACGGCACGGCTCAAGATTTCTAAAAAGGATTCTGTCCTTAGGTAAGTGGACGGTGTTCGGCGAACGGCGGATTTTTGTCCGATTAAGGGAACAAGGGAATACGTGATCGTAACTTGATTTTCTTGACTTACTTAATCTTTGAGCTTTCTGTATCGTACATCAACAACGGTGCTGGTAAGCTGAACTCGACTCAACACCCGTTTGGACCTTCTCAATACTTATTGCCTCGAATAGAGAAGCGTTCTCAGCAAATATTTCTGCGCAAAAGTCTTCAGCTGTCTGCCAACATCTGCTCTATAGATCTGAAACTTACTCGATGCTCAGTGCTGGTCCGGACTCCAGACGGCTACATCTGCTTTAAAACGCTTCATAATCTCGTCTTGCTGCCGGCTTAGTACCAATGGCCGTCTATTCCCCGGGTTGTACTGCCCCGGATCTTGTCATAGCTCGGAGTGTTACCAATTATTATCTCCAATCCTGAATGAGAAGGGGCTAACTTCTGGTATATAAACTGGCCCTTGGACTGCATGCCTTCCCATCTCGTCTGCACGACAGCCTTTCCTACTACGTTCTGTAACCACTTCTACTACAGTATCAATGGCCGACACAGTCAAAGCCAGCCTCGTGTACTTCGTCCCCCCGGCGGACGGCTCCAAGCCGTACCAGTACATGACCGGCGACCGCGAACGCAACTACATTCACGAGGAGTACGAGACGGATATCGAGAACGTGCGCGGGAGAGAGGACTCCGTGTCTCTCGACACCGCTGGCTTCCTGTTTGTGCGCGCGGAGGCAAAGCATAAGAGCTTTGCGAGCGACGAGGAGATCGAGCGAGAGTATTACCCCGAGAGCATTGAGCTCTTGAAGAAGCTCACAGGCGCGAGCCGCGTCGTCCTGTTCGATCACAGTACGTGCTTACAAGTATCCAGCTCTTTGACCACCCTGCACTAAATGCACGTAATTGATTAACGAAATAGCGATTCGTCGGCGCCGCCCCGATGAGGTCGATGACGGCCCGCAGAAGCGTCAGCCAGTGCCACTCGTGCACGTCGACCAGACGCGCGAGTCCGCCATCGCGCGCGTGAACCGACACCTCCCTCCCGCCGACGCGTCCGCACTGCTACAGCGGCGTTTCCAAATTGTCAACCTCTGGCGCCCCATCGGGCGTCCCGCGCTGGACCACCCACTCGCTTTATGCGACTTCCGTAGCGTCGACGTGAAGCGTGACCTTATTCCATCGACGCTGAAGTACCCCGACCATGATGGCGAGACGTACAGTGTGCGCTATAACCCGGCGCATAAGTGGAAATACTTGAGGGGGATGAGCCCGGATGAGGTTGTGCTGATAAAGTGGTAAGTTGTATTGAAGGCTAATTAACGTTGCTGGTGGGTTGCGCGTGAACTAATTTGAAACCCCCTTTCCCCTGTGTAGCTACGACTCTGTGGATGATGGGAGCGTGGCCGTGCTCACCCCGCACACTGCGTTCAAGGATCCCTCTACACCTGCGGATGCACCGCTGCGCGAGTCCATCGAGCTTCGCGCCTTGGTCTTCTACGACTAGTCAGCGTGTAATCAACTGTAGCAATGTGCACTGTTCGATATCTGGTCAAACATGTCCTTTTAATCGGCTCTGGTAGTGATAATATGACAATATGACAATATCAATGCATCCTTCATTAACGAACAAAGGTCTTGAGCGCGAAGCGGGTCGTTTATTCGCATTGCATTCTTGAGGGAGAGTTCGATCTAGGTTTGCCAGTTGCCAAATTATACTCACAAACTTAGATCCGCTTATGAGCAGCCCCTAACCGCATAAGAGGGAGCGGTAGCCATAGTCAGTATTGGCTAGACAGATACGTTCGGGGGCTATCTCGCCCACAGTTACGCAAGCTGCATAAAAATCGCCGACGCATAACGATATTAACCGCGTAGTGGGAAGCACGAGGAACAAAAAATAAAATACAAGCTAGCTGCATATACTCACTTTGCCCTGTTGACCCTGTGAACGCGTTTCCTGCGAACAGAAGCAGGAGCTATACAGTATTCCGGGAAAATAAGAATGCATTATTATTAACAAGGCGAAGGCTTTGACGTCGATCGATCGCCACCATACGACTCGTTGAAAAAGTACGTCCAATAAAGAGAAACAGGATATTCCTGGGCCGTGCAGCCGCTACACTCAGACTCACTCAGAGGGGCACGAGTTCACTCGCTCACTCGCACTACTGTTGCACTGTTGATCTGGTCGCCGTTCACACATTGTGGAGGCACAAATAAGCATCCGAAAGCCCAGACGTGAGGGGGGGGGATCGAAGAAGCAGCAACAACTCGGATTTAAGCTCTGCATTTCCATTTCCCCTTTTCTCCTTCTCTTTCTGTATATACAAACGAACCATTTTAGATGGGTTAACCATTAACTATCCAAGAAAGACGACGCTTTTTATCGACGACGGAAGTCGTAGGACGTAGAGGGGTGTTTTTACTCGATAGGGATGCCTGCGTACTCGTCGTACCCCAGGGCGAGGTTCAGATTCTGCAGTTAGATGAGTGAGTTGGGTTAAATTGATAATCTCTAACAAGGGCGAGGACGAGGGGGACTAGCTTACTTGGAGACACTGCGTAGCCGCTCCTTTTAACAAGTTATCCAGACCGCCCTAGATTTAAAAAGTTTCATAAGTTTCATCAAAGATAGAATTCCACAAAAAAAAAGAAAGAAAAAAGGAAACAGAAAAAAACGGAAACCTCACTCACCACAACGACGACCCTATCCCCATCGCTGTGCACCTGGAACCCGCCAACCGTCCAGCCTTGCTTCCCCTCAACGTCCGCCAACGTCGGCACCGCGCCGCCAACCGTGATCAGCCGCTCGCCCGCATACGCAGCTTCGTACAGCGCCTTCACGTCGCGTGCAGAGATCGTCCGGTTGAGAGGCGCGGAGAGGACGCTGAGGATCCCGCTGAACCACGGTGCGACGGAGGGGATGAAGGCGACTTTCATCCCGCCAGCTCCAGTTCCGGTTCCAACTCCGGCCTGGGTTTGGGTTCCAGAGAGTAATAACCGCGAGAGGTGCCGCCCAGCCTCCCGCTCATGTATATGATCCGTCAGCGCATACGCGCGTACGCCACCCGCAAGCGACTCCGGCGAGACCTTCGGCACCGTCGTCGGTCTCCCATCTGCGTCGCTCGCACCCGCGACGGTGCCTGCGCCGCTGAACCCCGAGATGCCGAAGATCGTGGGGACGACGCCCGGGCCTGACGCAAGGAGCCCGTGCGAGACGAGTGGGCCGAGGAGCAGTTGCGTGGAGGTTGCGTAGCACCCTGGGTTTGAGATGCGGGTTGAGGTGCGGATGGAGGTGCGGCCGTATAGCTCTGCGTTGGGTTTAAGGACGAGACGAGACAAGACGCGGCGAGGTACGAAGGCGCAGAGGGCGAGGGGCGAGGACGCGTATTCAAAATATATATTCAGAGATTTCTTTAGTTAGAAAGTAGTTTGCATACAAGGGGGGTTACACAAAGGGTGCTTTCGCCTGCTCACCCGGAAGCCCATACGTCCACCCATCCTCAAATCGGTAGTCCGCACTCAAATCGACAATAACACTTCCCTCCTTCTCCCCACCTGCCTTCGCCTTCCCCAGCCTTCGCGCGGCACCGCTATCGATAGCGTCGACGAACGGCTTCGCCGCGCCGTTCGGGAGCGCCATCACCCACGCGTCGACCTCGCCCGCTTCCTCCATCCTCTTCACGTCCGCCGCGGACAGGTTGGAGTACTCCACGCGTTCCTTCGTGTACGAGTCGAGCACCGTCCCTGCGAGCTGTCGCGAGGAGACGTGCGTCAGGTTTAGGTGCGGGTGGTTCGAGAGGAGACCTGTGAGCGTGCGCCCGGTGTACCCGCGCGCGCCGATGAGCGCGAGGCGTTTCGGTTCTGTGGAGGGGGCAGCGGCGGCTGTGGCGTAGCCCCGAGATGAACCCGGAGTAAGTGCGTTTCGCCGTGCGAACGTCGAATACGAGCGTGCGGAACCGGAACCGGAACCGGGGGGAACGGCGGCGCGGTGCGGCGGTGCGGAGGGTCCGACTGGGAGGTACGTACGCTGGATACGGCCCTTCGCCTCGAGGTCCTTCACGTTCTTCTCGACATCCTCGATGTTCTGGATGCCGTACCAGAAGAGACTGCGGCCCGCGCGGGTGAAACTTCCGTCTGCGCGCTCAAAGTGCCACTCCGAGCCGGGACGCGCGATGGCTGCAGCGCCCTCCGCCGCATCGTCGGTCGTGCGCTCGGTCCAGAAGAGCCGGCGGTGGTCGCGGCGAATGGCGGCGAAGACGTTGTCGACGACGCTGTTGAGGATACCATTGCGCGAGGTGAGGAGCTTCGTTAGGACGGGGACCTCGCCCTCCGGGTGCGACACTATCGCAACGACGTCGAACGCCTCGTCTCCGTAAATCGTGTATGGCGTCTTCTTGATCTCGTTGAGGAAGCCTGCGACGGACTGTTGGCCAGAGAGCACATCGGGGTCGCGGTCGTGGATGACCTGGCGCAGGCGGTCGGCGCCGACGTCCTCGACGGCGTCGTGCTTGAAGAGCTTGTAGCCACGTCGGATGAGCGTGCCCGCGCCGCTGTCGGTGAAAAGCTCCTTCTGGAGCGACGATGCGGATATGATCGCGACTGATGAGGAGCGCGGGAGGTGGTCGAGGAGGTCCTTGATCTCGCGCAGTTTGAGCTTCGTGCCGTATTTGACCCACGATTCCTTCATGAGACTGTCGTATTCCTGCAGATGCGTATATACAATGATCAGTTATCGAAACCGGGAAAACGCGTATGTAGAGTCCATACCTCGTCGAGGTTGATCGTGGTGATCTTCTCGCCCGTGACGCCGTGGAATAGGCCACCCTTGTCGTTCAAGAACACGATCTTGAGCGGTTCTACCTCTTTCGCGAGCTCGCCCGCCGCGACGTCAGCGTTGACGTTGAGGATCTGGCCCTCCTCAGACTCAGCAAGGCTGCACAAGATAGGGAGCGCGCCTGCGCGGATAGACGCCTCGATCGGGCGCTTGTCGACCTTCGTGATCTTGCCGACGAGTCCGTACTTGTCGCGGTCGAGGTAGTCGGCGGTGAACACGCCCGAGGTGATCGGACGCGCGCGGCAGCCGAGTTTCTCGAGTGCGGAGACGAGCTTGAGGTTCTCCTCGAGGAAGACGCGGCGTGCGATCTGTAGCGTTTTCGCATCTGCTCTCATTATTAGAGGGCGTGCCGGGCGCAGAAAACTTGGTATCTCTTACCAGTGATACGGATTCCGTCGATGTAGTCCGGGACGACGCCGGCCTGCTCGATGATCTCGTTCAGCTGCGGGCCCGCGCCGTGGAGCACGACAGGGTAGAGGCCGACGCGGTAGAGGAAGCTGAGGCTGAGGGCGAGCTCGTCGAGGTTGTCGAGCACGGCGCCGCCGACCTTGATGACTGCGAACTTCGCCGGATGGGAGGGGTGGGAGGACGAAGAGAAGATGCGAAGGTAGCGCTCGACCTCGCGCTTGGTGCCGATGGAGTACAGGAGGCGGGTTATAGTTTCCTATTAGACGGGGGGGGCGGGGTGAGCAACTGTGAGGTTGTCTCGCGTACGGGCGGACGTACCCTGTCTGTCTGCTGGATGGACTGCGTCTGGAGAGTGCGCACGCTGGGCAGGGAGCGCTTGACTGCACGGACCGCAGAGCGACGGGCGCCGGCAACGACAACGGCACGGGAGGACTGGGCAAGATGCCTGACGGAGAGCATGGTGGGCGGACGATGTGTGGTCTATCTGGGTGCGAGTATAAGTATCAGAGCAAATATGACTAGGTCGGTGCGAAGCGGTGTAAAGTTTTTTTCTAGTAGTGGATGGACTTACAGGCTGGCAAAGACGCGCTGTTCGGACTCCAGTGGCAAATAGCACTCAGTTCCCCAGATACACCGAATCTACTCTGCTTCCACTTCGAGTCAACGCCGTGGCAGTCGCAGATTCCTCAGGGTTACTTAGCAAAAGCAGCTCACCGTTCAACAGCAGCACTTAACCACGTCCGAGCATCCTGTCACACAGCCAGTCACGTCCATTCCATCACACCGCATTACACAAACAACCTTTCCTTTCGGCTACTAATCGTTTAGCACCTACGGTCCGAATCTCCTCCCCTGAAATAAACCAGCTAAATCGGCGAATGGATCTTTTCTCTGCGCTTGAGTCTATATGGGCACAGCTCGGCTGCTGCGGTGCGAGAGGAGACGCCGCTCCCGACTGCACGCTCCAAAACGCTCCCTGAGGCTTCGTCGCCTGCGCTGGAGGGCGGTATGGCGAGCCTTGCGTTTGTAGTGGAGTATTAGGTGGCCAGAATTCAAAAACTCAAAAAATACGTGACGTGCATCCCGTCTCCACGCTGACGCGAGTATCGCGCTCTCGTTCGCTGGGCTCTGTGTATCGTGCAGCTACCGTGTCATCACCAAATGATGGCTCCATGGTGATGAGAGAATTACGGGGAAGGGACGGAGGAGGAAGCGGAGGAGACGCTCCCCATAGAGCCTGCGAATGCAAGGATGTCTGCACCGACATCTGTATCAATATTAAGCACAGATGAAGATAGTGTGACGCCCTACCTGACGCCGCCAAGCTCTACTGGCCGCGCCACGGGTAGAAAACTCATTAGAGGAAGGCTCATTAGCGGACGACGTACGTTCTTTTGACCACAATGAACTTGCATAGGAGAATTTACCAAAACCGGAGTAGCTCGACTTGCATTGAATAGCTGACAGCAGTGCGGAAGTTTGTTATTAAACCAACAAGCGCGCATGGGCCGATAAGGCCGCAAGAGCGGGAAACAAAAGTGTACAGTTGAACCAGGAGGAAAGGAGAGAGGGGGGTCTACCTAAAGGTACCGGGAACTTCGTGCAAACAGGGAACTTGAACCTGGAGGAACGATTTATGGTAGTAAAGAAAAATCCAATACACCAAGTTGATTTGATTTTGGCAGTCGGGTCCTTTAGTGAGTCGGCTGTGTAGGACTCTGTAAATTCTGCCTTATGGCATAGCCTTATACTGATCCTCGCTGATAGGATGGCTTTAGCACAGGAAAACGCATGGCACCAGCGTCTATTTAATGTCCAGATAAATTTTGGACCTTGCTCGGCTCAAGTTTCTCAGTTCAAAAAAAAATTAAACTCGGTCGGTTTTTTTCTAAAACATACATAATGAAATAGCGTACGCCGCGACGGCGGTACTAGGGTGCGTGCGGCACATCTACCGGCGTGCCCTCATACTTCCTCAGGAACGTGACCAGAATACGTGGGCTGCTGGGGTGAACCACAGCTTCGATCCGGGGACCAGTACCCGCAATACATCCATTGCACCGCAACAGCACCGCCTACTTGTATCGAGGTATCTTTATATATACATGCGAGGGGCGGCTCCCGGACGATTCGGCGAACCAGGATCATCCCAAGACTCGGTGGGACGAAACTATGCCCCGTACTCCGTTGGATCAACCAAAACTCGCCGCCGGAAGCGACTGTTCACAATATGAACTACATCGTCAAGAGGTCAGGCACCTACCTACTGCTTGGCTAAGTTGTCTTAGCATATTGCTAACTATATGTGTCCAGTGTCTTGTAACTTCTAAAGGAGGTTGCGTGAGTTGTCGGAAGTTTGGACGCCGTTGTAGTCTTGTTGCCAATGCCCCCGCACCCGGCGTCGTATTCGGGCCGTATTCTCCCATCTCTCCCGACGGACCAACTACGATCTCTGTGTATTCGTCCACTGACTCCTCGCAACTTTCCCTCCCGCTTGATCCACCTTCTCCTTCACATGTCGACGAACTGTCAGAGCAACAACAGTCCTGTACGTCTGACGAGGAGGTCGACGCGGACAGTGACTCCATATGGGAGTTCATGTATCCTAATGGGAGCACGAAAGTGGGATCAGAGAACGAGAACACAAGCGATGGCGAGGAAAGCGACCAGATGTGCATTGTTTCTGGCGTTGAGGGCAACGTGCGCATTGTTATCGAAGCGCCCCTGGAGGACTCAAAGGACGCCAGCTACGATATAGACGACGCTAGGCCTGTCGCATCGGCTCTAGGTCCGGACTCGGCAAGGCTCATGATGTCGCAATCAGTAGCAACTTCGACCTCCGATGTACGGTCCCAGCCCATTACCCAAAATAATTTACAGAAATTTCTTGAACGCATCGGCCATCTAAACCTTGCGGGAAAGATATGGGACATCAGTCCTGTAATGAAGACCCATGGAGGCTACAGCGACATCTTCACTGGCTATTGCTCCGTTTCACAATCACACGGAAATGGGAAGATGAAGGTAGCAGTCAAAAGGCTCCGTGTACATACGATGGGAGACAAAAAAGTCCAAAAGGTGCGTATCTCCTGCATACTCACAATCGCATTGCCCGTGTCCAACGTTATGCATAGCAACTAGTAAAGGAGTTGTACATATGGACGAAGCTGATCCATCCGTACATCCTCCCTCTCCACGGGTTCTTCTTTGAAGATAACAACTACCCGTCTCTGGTTTCAGCGTAAATGGAAAATGGCACTATCCTTGCGTATCTTGGGTCACACCCGGATTGCGACCTTCTGCAATTGGTGAGCAGCCGTCCATAAAGACTAAATAGCCATATTTACCCACTCTGCATTTATGTACATATATCAGGTACTGCATATAGCAGAAGGGATTGACTACCTTCATTACAAAGGCATCATACACTCTGATATCAAACCTGTTAGTGTACCACCAATACCAGACCTTTAAGTCTATCTTCTTATATGCGAGGCAGGAGAACATTTTAATATCCTCCTCAGGTGAACCTCGCATTTGCGACTTCGGTATATCCCGCATGTTTGCCGACTTGGGGTCATTGAGCCTCAACACGACAACTGGCGGCATCGGAGGCACCGTTAGGTACATGTCTGTTGAACTGCTCGCTCAAACGGATCAACAGCCCGACACATATTCAGAGGCGTCTGATGTTTGGGCGTTCGGAATAACCGTTCTTGTAGGTGGTTCGATGGTACCAGAGGTTCTCAAGTGTCTGCTCACACCTTCCCCATAAAAAGGCATTATTGACCAAGAAACCGCCGTATTCTCATATTAAGCACGATTTTGGAGTTGTTTCCGCCATCGCGTCCGGCGTAGTTCCCCTCATTCCTGAAGAATATGGCAAGACATGGCCCAAACATTATCCGGATTTGTGGGAATTATGCATCCGCTGCTGGGCCAGCTTACCGTCGGGGCGACCTTCAATGTTTGGAATAGTCATTGACCTAAGGGTCCTCCATAACTCTCAGGCAGTTGAAGGTCCTCGCGTACTATCTGTCGACGACATACACGTCATACATCTTTTAGAGCACTCCAACGGCGCGCGCGCATCCCGGCTCCAGTCAGACGGCTTCTCCGCCTGGTTATCCCCCTTTTCCGACTACTCTACATAGTCTTTCAATGGTCGTCTCGGTCATTTTCACACTGAGCAGTTGCCAGATCACTTGTTCGCCCGTCGGCATCGGGTAGAAACCAGCACTGAAGTAAAGGAAGATGATTCACACAAATCGCACTACTCAGCCCCAGCAGCATTGGGGTGGTTAGACCCGGATCAAAGGTCAATGGGACTGTAAAGGGTCAGTGAGGTTTTCGTCCGACCCGGGTTAGAGGGGGTTAGACATACAGTTAACTATCTCATAACGCATAGGGTTCATCCCCAGTGTTTTATATCCCGATACGTTAGGTAGAGAATTCTGTAGTGTAATAATTCACAGAGCTTGAGTCCGTTGTTTCCCATCGCTTTCTCGTTGCTGAACCTTGCATCGGCGCAGGGCAACTTGAATGTTAATACCTACATATGTACTATGTAGCATCCACTTTGTGCAAACGGGAAACAAGAAGTAATTGGCGACAAAAGAAAATTCCAATAATCGACTAGCCAGTTCGAACCCATTAAGTAAACCCGCCAGGTAAGCGAATGGGTCTTTTCTCTGCGCTTGTGTCTGTGGTGGACACAGCCTGAGGCGCCGGGGCGGTCGGTTGCTGCCTCTGCCTCTACCGCTGCTACAACGCGAGAGGAGACCCCGCGCCTGACTGCATGCTCCGAAACGCTACTTGCGGCTGCGACACCTGCGCTGGGGAGTACGGCAAGCCTTGCGTTTGCAGTGGAATAGTATTAGGCGGCCAAATTTCAAAATTTCAAGAAATACATGATAACATCACATCTGTATTAGAGCCCGTTCGGCTGCGGTATCTCGCGCAATTTTCCCCGCTAAATTCGGGACAATGATCTCGTGAGAAACCGTACAAATTGTTTTGACAGCAGACCTGTTCGGCTGCAAAACATCGCTCCGTGGTTTTTTGAGAAAATCTGTGATTTTTAAACCAGGATCGCGCGAGAAAATGTAACCGAACGGGCTCATTCGTTTTGTGATCCAAAAATCTTACTACCAAATATGGTAATATTTCCCTTCCATCATCATCCTTTCCAACGTTCAGTGGTGCCGCCTCCCTTCGCGTCAGCTTCAAGTTGTGAGGGCGCACTTTACACATGCATCAATGTCTGATGAACCTACTCCCTATTTAACCTACAACTAGTGTTAAATGGTCAAGTATGAAGGGCCGATGCGGAGGACGTCGGGGCTCGAGCCATATATCGCCCTTTCCACACGAACCAACCACTGTGCCTCGAATGACGGAAGTTATGCAGTAACAGAATCACCACCATGTCTACATCCTAGAAAACGTTCAAAGGATATGCAATCACCGGTACGTCCACCATTACTACCGGGGCTGGAAAGGGGTGGCAAATTGTGTGGATAGTCGCTTGGTCTGAGTAAAAGGGCAGAAGCTCAGAAAGGATTTACGAAAGGAAACCGTTCAAGTTTTGTCGGTCGCAGCTTTCTCTTGAAGAACTCGTACGTAAGCTGATGATAATAATCTTAGTTACCTTTATGGGAATACCCTTTGATCCGCAATAGAGTTGTTGGTGGCACGGTCGATCTGTCGATCTCCCAAGTGAATGATCAACACACTCTTGAAAAGGCTTCAAAGGTTAAATGGTGCCACAGATATTATACGCCTGACTCTGAGGATTCTCTATTCTTTTCGACCATACTACACTTTTTAGAAAGAGCATGCTCATTATACCGGTCAAAATGTGACCTGTTTCGGAGCCGCCAGTCTGATACCAAATTCGGGAGCGATGGTCGTGGATCGCACACACGCTAATCCTGGTCTGAAACCAACGGTCTCCGGGAAAGAAAAAACAGACTGACCTAGATGGTCCGTTGAGCTGTCTGAGACATGATTTCTCTAGTTATTAGGGAGACCAAGCGTCTCAAACCTCCCACTTCTCCTTCTTCCTTTACCATAACAAACACGAATCCAAAACCAACCCCATCTGCTATAACTATGCAATCTCACATGCTCCCGCCTCGTATCCTCACAAGGGCACACCGAACTGGCAATACCCGCCTTGGATCCTCCAGCCAGAACAGTGGCAAGCTCAGCGAACGCCTCGGCGACTATACTTTCCGCGACGGTCTAGGTAGCGGTGCGTTCGGAAGCGTCTTCCTGGCTGAAGTCCTCTCCACCTCAAAGCCCAAGCGAGTCGCCGTCAAGGTCGTCCGTCGATCAAGGCTCACCAGAAAGTCGACCAAAGACCTGCTCGTTACAGGGGTTCGCTGCCTGGAACAATTGTCTGCTACAGGGTCTATGTTCTTCACCCAGCTCCACGAAGCCTTCTGCGACGCACACAACTTCTACATCGTCACCGACTATCTCAGAGGCGGCACCCTGCGCGACGAGATGATCATGTGGGGCTCCAGGATGAAGGCCGACCGCGTCCTCTTCATCATGGCTCAGCTCGTCGAGGCCCTCACCCAGCTCCGCAACGCTCGTATCATCCACCGCGACCTCAAGCCAGAGAACATACTCATCGACGCAATCGGAAACATCACCATCGCCGACTTCGGTATGGCCCGCAGGTTCGAGGCCCAGGAGCAGCTGGCCGGACCTGTGGGCACGCTGGGTCACTCTACGGCCGCCATCAACTCCCTTCTGACACGGTCCGGCTGCGGAACAGCGGGGTACGTTGCACCAGAGATACACCGCGGTGAATATTACTCTTTTGAGGTCGACGTCTACTCCGTTGGGGTCATCTTCTACGAGTTGCTGTTCGGGAGGCATCCTTTCCCCCAGCGCGATCTCAGGGAGCTCGCACTGTCGGTGTGCAACGGCGAATGGTACGTGCCCAAGGAGTTCG
>JAKOPK010000356.1:0-28328 GCA_024195185.1 Coniferiporia weirii
AAAAAAGGAAAGATACATACGGTGCGTATGTCCTCGGCATTGATATTTAAATTTTAATATTTGGGCGTGCGTGGTGCAGTCTGAGACGGGTCCACCAGGTGCCACCGCCACCCACCATCCTCTTCCCCTCCACGCGGCAGAGGGAGAGTAGGGTGTCGGGTGTCGGGAGTCTCGGCGGTGGACGGGTATGTTTTGAATCCATGTTCATGTCCACGGCCACGTGGGGGTGAGGGCGGAAAGGCCTAGAAAGGAAGGAAGGAAGGAAAGAGGATAGAAAGAAAGAAGAAGAAAGAATGATGGAATGATGGAAGGGAAGAAGGGAAGAAGGGGAAAGGGGAAAGGGGAAAGAACACGTCGAGTTTGTTCGAGGAGGATATTCGGAATAATTGTTTTTGGATACTGTACTCCTGAAGTGTTGCGTACGTGGCGGGATATACGTTGCATGCGCATGGGCACGCGTAACACGCGCAACCGCGCGGGGCAGGAAGCTGAAAGAAGGATGAGGTGTTCTCGGTGTGTTTTGAGTCCCGGAAGCGGGGTCAGCGTGGAGCGGCGGAGACGAGGCATTCGGGACTCGGGACTCGGGACTCGGGAGCGCGCGACACCTCAGCGTGGATCCTTACGAAAGAGTGCAGACGGACGCAAGGAAAAGATGATATGTTATTTTGGCGTACTTCGGAAGCGCGCTACGGTTCATGGTAGCCATAGTAGACGGTGTGCCGGTGCCGCGTGCCGCGTGCTGCGCACTGCATGCCGCATGCCGCATGCCAGCGGGCGGGGTTCGTGCGTGTGGTTCACACTACACTCGGGCTTTGGGTTGAGCCCGATCAGAGCTCTCCGAGCCCGGCCGTGCATGGTGTGATGGTGTGGAAGAAAAAGAAAGGCACGGAGGCGAGAGACAACGCGCACAGGGCAGGACAGGGCAGACGAACGAACGTGCGCGGAGATACGAACGGGTCGCGGTGATGGGGAGGCCGGTGATGGGGGGGCAAGGTACCGGGAGTGGAGAGCGGCAAGCCGCGAGGCACAGGCTGCGCTGGCCGCGACTGGACGACTGGACGTGGCACTGGCGGGTTTTGCACGCATATCGATAGGCAATGGTGGCGCGTGGATCGCGGCGACGGCAGACGTGGGTCCGCGTGGATATATTGGGGGAAGGGAGCCGGGACCGGCTCGGCTCGGAGCCGGTAGCTGCTGGGCGCAGACGTCGGCCGCCGGAGGGTCGCTGCGCAGAGAGGGGCCCGTCGCGTGCTGCACACGCAGCCGCGAGGGCTGGACCGCGCCGGCCCCACTTGGAGCACATTGTTTATTTATTTTTCGTGGGAGGCCGCAACGTTTAAGCTTCCGCGCGTCGATCTCCCGACAGCGGGATGTTACCTAAGCGAGAGTCGATAATTCTCCCCTCAGTTGGCATGGGAGACCACATGCCTTTGGTTCGCTTTGATCCCCCTAAAGGGTGAAAAGAAAAGGAAAGGAAAAAGAAAAGAAAAAGAAACGATTAAGGCCGAGCCGAATTTTGCGAACGTGCTCTGGTGCGCCCGTCCCGTTTAGGAAGATCTAGCATGTGCTGCCCTCTCGCGGCTCCCGGGGTCTTCACCTCGTCCTGCCCGTCCGTCTCTCTCTCTGCCGACAGTGCGTACGAGGCGTGTATGTGAAATAACAAACAATACATCGCACCGTTAGCGAAATATTACATTATAGCAAATAGCGAGAAACTTGGGGGCGAGCGCGGACTGGGAAAGGCTGTAGAGCTGACGTGAGAGTGCGTCCATGTGGAACTGGCCAAGGCTGGGTCTCTTCCGCGTTCAGATAGCGCGTGGTCCATCTCCCATCCCATCCCCATCCCTTCCTTCTCCTCGTCCTCTCCTCCTTTCCTCTCCTCCTCTCCTCCTCCCTCCGCTGCAGTTCAAAGTGCTAGCATCCACCCATCCCCGCCTCTCTCTCCCCCCACCCACTCGTCGTCTTATTTCGACACTCTGCACTCTACCGGCGGGCGCATCAGTCACTTCAACTCCTGCCCCGCCACTGCCTCACTTTCCTCTTCTCCCCCCTCCCTCTTCCCACCCTTTTCTCATCTCTTTTCTCTTTCCCGTTTCTCGTCTCATCTCTCTGTTCTCTCTCTCTCCTGGCGTCTACTACGGCTCAGCTAGTCTCTCGCATCCTGCTTCTGTCTGCCTCTGACTCATCCTGGTCGCCCGTCGCCAGCCCGCGCTTCGAGCTGCATCTGCTGCATCCGGAATCAACAACAAACCACAGACCTCGTCCACGTTCCTCTGCTCTTCTTCTACAGACCCCCTCCTGCGGCGGCGAGCATACTCTTTGCTCCTCGTCTGCACTCGCACGGTCTCATTCCACCTGGCTGCTGTGTTAGATGTTCTCGACGGCCCGTCGCAACGGTTTACCGCTCTCCTCGCCGTCGTCCAACCAATCGTCCCCGCAAGTCAAGAAGAACAACAAGAAACAGAAGAACCTCGCTCATAGTGTCCCCCACTCCCCCAGCAATGTCCACCCGACAGACAGACCAGCCACCGCCTCGGGCCCGCTCATGGGTTTCAGCGGTGCGACCGCCGCGGCAGCGCCTGTTAGCCCCCCGCCCCGCCCTCTGACGGCAGACACGGCAATGCGTCTCCCGCCGTCCGTTCCGCTCTCGTTCCCGACACCCGCGCCCTCACCCGGCAAGTCGCTGCCGTACATCTCCGTGCCCTCGCGCTCCTTCGCGTCCTCCTCGCCGTCTCCGCTGTCCTCCGGCCTTCCCTCGCCGACGCTGCCACCGCTCCGTCTGACTTTCCCGTCTGTAGCAGCGCCCCCACAGCCGTCCCAGCCGATCGCGATCGCGTTGGCCACACCGCCCACACAGGCGCGCTCGCCCGTCATCAACATTGGCTCTGCGTCGCCCGTTGCGCAGCATCTCAAGGACGACTTCGATTACCGTGTTCGCAGCACCCCGCACCACCACCATCCCGGGCGCCCCGTGCAGCACCTCCGCAAGCTGTCCTCGAACTCGGTCTTCTCGTCATCCAGCTCGGCTGGCTCGCCCCAATCTCCGTCGTCCCCGGCCTCGCCCCTTTCAGGCCGATCGCGTGGCAGCTCGTCCGCGCACGAGGACGTGCTCGCGCCTGGCGATCGCGTCGGTGCAGGCTTGCAGCTCCAGGGCGAGATTCTGCGGCGCGTGGACCTCGGACGGCCTGCCGCGACGCCCGGTGGCCTGACACAGTCGGATTCAACCTCAAGTATGCAGTGGGAACGTGATCTGGACGGTCTCCTCGGACTGCCGAGCGACGAGGATGAGGATCAGGGCGGGAAGAAGGAGCCGGCGGGAGAGTTCGAGGTCGTCCGTCGTCTCGGTGCGGGCAGCTATGCTATCGTGTACCTCGTGCGTGAGGTGCTCGACCGCCCCGGGCCGGGTATACTCGACGCTCTAGATGGAGGCAGTAGCGGCGACCGCTCACCTGCTATCGGCAACGGCAACTGCAGTGCGGATGACTTTGATCTGGACGAGTTTGAGAGCGGGATGTGGGATGACGATGATTGCTTTGGCGCAGGGTCTGATGGCGCGTTCTATGCGAACGATGTTGACGAGACTGGCCTTGATCTGGACGAGAGTCGATGGCGAGAGGGCGCTGTACGCGGGCGTGGGAGTCGGAGGAATAGGAAGGAGCGTAGTAGGAAGAGGGTGTACTATGGACGCGAGTATGCGGTGAAGGTGCTCAGTAAGGTGGGCATGGACGAAGAGGCCCTTGAGGCGCAACTGGTCGAGGTGCGTTTGTCTTTTTTTCTGGAAAAAGCGAACGCATATATTTAAATTATTATTTAATTCCCTAGGCTAACATACACCAGTCGCTACCTGCGCACCCGAACATCGTAACGCTGCATCGTACGCTCGAGACGTCGTCGTTCTTGCTGCTTGTGCTCGAGTGCGTTCCCGGGGAGGACTTGTTCTACTTCCTCGAACAGGCACGTGACCACTACGAGCCAGAGCCGCCTATGAGCGGGAACGTAAGCAGACGACATCTGCCGAACAAGAGCACGACGGACGTGTCTGTGCTATCTGTGGGCACGGTCAACACGACGCGGACGCCGCCGACGCCGAGCCTGCTGTCGACGCTCAATGAGAAGCAGCTCCTTGGCAAGCGGAGGTTGAAGTTGATTGCGAGCATGTTTGCACAGGTGAATGATCTGTTGTCCTTCTTTCCCGGTGAATCGATGTGGCTGACCGATGTATTAAACGCAGATGTGTGAGGCTGTTGCTGTGTGCCATGACGTCGGTGTGTATCACAGGGATATTAAGCCGGAGAACTTTATCGTTACGGATGGATGGGAGAACGAGCGGCGTGTTGTAATTGTGAAGCTTACGGACTTTGGACTGAGCACGAGCGATTCGGCGAGTAGTGATATGGACTGCGGCAGTGCGCCGTATATGAGCTACGAGTGTCGCAACAACTGTGCACCTACGTATGCCCCGCGAGCGGCGGATGTATGGAGTCTAGGCATTGTGCTCATTAATATGTGCGTCAAGCTCTATCTATTTCATTCTTGTTTATCCTTTAAGGATAATCTGATACTGGTGGATGTATGCTGACAATCTGCTTCTATATGAAGGTTGTACCACATCAACCCGTGGACGGACACGACGCAGGGTGTATGCCCATCGTTCTCCTCGTTTCTGGCTGCGCCGGAGTACTTCTTCATGCAGCGCTTTGCGGGCATGGTTCCATCCGTAGCCTCTTTCCTCGCACGTCGTGTGTTCTGTGTCCTTCCTCCCGACGACTCGATGGACGAAGCGGGTCGCCGTGTATCTGCGCGCGAATTCGGTCAGTGGGTCAAGGAGCTTCCACGTATTATGGCGAGCGACGGTCCGGTTGGCGTTCCGCTTGCTCTTGCGGACGCAGAGAAGGCGCTAGTCGCAGCGAAGGAGGAGTCACTGCCTACATCACCCACATCTCCACTCTCACCCAACTCGCCGTCATCGTCGCTCCTCGCGCAGTCGCTCGCACAGGTCCTCGCACAACAGGAGGCCGCCGCTGCTACCGGTGTGGCAGGCCAGTCGTCCCCCGCGTGGCGCCACCGCCGCGGGCTTTCGAACGCGAGCATTGGTTACTCGCTCTCTTCTGTGCCGCAGTCGCGTCGTCCCGCATCGCGACAGGCGTCGTTTTCGGTTGCGGATGGGCCGGGCGTTGCCTTGCGGCTGCACGCTCCTGGACTTACGTCTGCGGGCCCTGCGAGTGCGACTGGCTCACGCGCTGCGACGCCTCTTCTGCGTGGCCGTGGGCTGCCGCGCCGAGATAGCGCAGGCCCTGTGTCGCGCGTGCCGAGTAGCTGTGAGCCGGCTGTGATGGAGCTTCCGACGGTGTTTGATGAAGGAGAGGGTGATGTGTCGGGTTGTTCGATTTCTGGTGTTGGTGCGCCTGCGCTTGGACTGCGGCTCGAGCCTATCGAGCAGATGTCGTTGGATGAGCGCGATCGGGAGGACGAGCGTACGGAGGATCTTGAACACGATCACGAGCGGGAGACGGAGCACGATGATTCGGTGTCGCGCGAGCAGTCGATGGCACGCCGACGCAAACGCGGTGCACGCCGCGGGAAGGGCCAGATTATCCAGTTCCAGCAGCAGGAGATCGCGCGGCTGCAACAGGAACACGAAGAGATGGCGCGCCAGCTACACCAGCTCCAGCAGACTGTCAAACATGTGCAGAGTTCGCCGACTTTGGGCCCGGTTCCGTCTATTCCGAGTCTCATCAACGTTGCGCTGCCCGCTATGCAGAGCCCGGCGGCGACCGCTTCGGCCGATACGCTCGATACGCTGGCAAGTGCGTCGGAGGCGCTGGCGCGGGAGCTGAGCCGGACGAGTCGCGGCGGCGTGGGGCAGAACCTACGCGGGCCGTCGGTGGCACCGGTCGCTGTACAATCGCAATCGCATGCCCACGGCTTCATGCATGTGCTCGACGCACCGCATGCGCACACGCAGATACAGCAGACGGTTCCCATGCGCGCTATTTCTGCGTCTGCTGCTGCCGCACGGGATGGCTCTCCTGCGCGTGCGCGTGCGGCCGCTGGGAACGCGGCGCTTGCCCTGGCCTCGGCTGGGGGTCCCACGCCCGGGGCGCTGTTCCCTGTTTCGTATGCGTCGGGCACGCACCGCAGGTCTGCGCCTGCGCCTGTACCCGCGCCTGTACCGACCCTTGCGGCGGCGTACGCATCGTCAATCGTGTCGTCGCCTACGCATGTGTCGAGTAGCGATGCGTCGAGCTCGGGCTCTCTCGCGCACGTGGCGTCCATTCCCACGTCGAGCATTGTGAAAAAGACGTCGAAGTGGAAGCTTAGCTTTGGGAAAAGCTCGAGTGCGAGCCAGAGCCGGTCGCCGATACCTCAGGTGCCGGCCCCGGCGCAGGTGCAGGTTCCGACGGAGGTGATTGATATCAGTAGGGAGAACGCTGTGAGAGATGTGTTGAGTGATGTTCAGAAGCAGCAGCAGCAGCAACAGGAGTTCGGTCGGGCTGGGTTATCTGGTACGTGTTGCTTCGCCGTTATCGTGCTGGCTTCGGACTTTTTTTTCCTTCTTTATTGGAGCTGATCGCGGTTCGTTTTATAGGGCCCGCCGAATTTGCGTCGTCGTCTTCTTCTGTGCGGTCTCCTGAGTCTGCTGCGCTGCAAGTTCCGTCTCAGCCGTCGACGTCCGAGGCGTGGCCCAGGGGACGCAAGTCTGCTACTGGCCCTGCGGCGCGGGGCGTTGCGAACGGAAACGGGAATGGTGCTGTTAATGGTATTGGTAATGGTAACGGCAGCGGACCAGCCGACCGCTGGCCGCACGCCGAGCGGAACGTGTCGCCGAACAGCATGCGTACGGGTCGTGTCGGGCCTGCGTCTGGTGCGGGCTCGGCGGTGTCGCTGTCGCATTCGAGCGTGTCGAGCAACTGGCGCAACTCGACGTTGACGAGCAGCTCTGCGGCGAGCGCGTTCACGCGTTATAGTAATGGGAGCGTGAAGAGTGTGTCGTCGGTTGCGACGAGCGTGTCGGGTGGCAGTGGTGGGAGCTGGCGCACGTCGTCGGCGAGCCTTGGGCGGGTACCTCCGCCGAATGTCAAGAGTGAGTCGACCCTTTGAGTTTCTATTTGCGAGCGTTGGTGCTTATGGTTATCTTTTTTCTTCCCTTTTTCCTCGAATTTTTTTTCTCAGTTATGACGGGGGTACCGTGGGCACTGGACGAGCTGCCAAGACAGCTGCAGCCGAACTTCTCGGGCGAGATCCCGAACGTACCACCGTCAATGCGCAAGCCGCCGCGCGCGCGCAAACCGAAGGACCTGCCAACGATCAATGAGCGTCCGAGTAATACGCCGAAGTCGCCGTTGTCGCAGCGATTTGACGCTGGGCGGAGCTCGACGGAGTTGGCTAGGGAAGGGCGGAGCAGTCGCGATGGCGATCAAGACGGGCTCAGTGCGGGTACTACGGGTGGGGGTGGGCGCGATGGGGAGCGCGAGGATGGCACGCCGCGGAAGGTGCAGAAGGGCCAGATTAACGCGTTGGCGAAGATGCTGTCGGCGCTTCGCCGGTGATGCGACCGATCGCGCGGCGGAGTTTGAGCGGCGCAGACGCGGGTGGAGGGTGAGGGCGGGGACATGGAAAGAAAGGAGCAGAGAATGAGACAGGGTGGTCAGGTTAACGGGCGATGCTGAGCGGCGAAGAAACGATCGAGAGGGAAAAAGACGTGTGTATGCTTTTTCAAGAGGGGCCCGCTGAAGCTGGCCTTGCTTGGCCTGAAAGAAGTGGAGAGGGGGGGGGATGGGTAACAAAAGTGGAGGTGCGGGGAGGTTAAACTATTCCTTTTTTATTTATCCTCGTTGCGCGGCGGCGCGGGGCGCTTGCCCTCCTGGTCTGTCTGTGCGTCGCGGAATGTAAAGGTGTTGTGCGTGTTGCATCGTTCTTCGTGCTTCGTCTCGGGTTGACGATCCTCGCGGAATGGCGACGACGATGAGGGAAGACTGGTTCTTGTCCGCCCTGCAACTCTATCTCTCGCTCTGCCCTCTCTCGTGTCCTCGGCACAACCTACTGTCCCCTATCCTATTCGTCCCCTACCGCTACATGTTTCTTCTCCCTTATCCGCACTCCTATCGCATTCTGCACATTACACATAAAGCTTCACATTCATTCGGACGCTTCGCTTCATTTTTGTCTTTTCCTCTTTCTTCCCTCCTGCTCCTGTCCCTTTCATCTCGTTTCGTCGTTTTTTATTTCCTTTCCTTTCCTCTCCGGTTCCTCTGAGCTGCTCCGCTTCATTTATCGCCCTCATCCCCCACCCTCTCGTGCCTCTGTCGTCCGCCTATGCATACGCCTACGCCTACTTTACATCAATCAATCAATCAATCAATCGACCAACGTTACCCTCCCGCTCCTCTGGAGGGCCCCCGATCGGTCGTCGGAGCCTGCCTACACCTCTTTTCCCCGGTTCCGGCTCCTCGTCTCCTGTCCTTCCGTTCTTCCGCTCTTCCGGTTTTCCGTTCCTCCAGCTCATTCTGGTAACTCGTAACTCTTTTGACCCTTATCTGCTGCAAACGCGCCTACGACTCATGCATTTGCGTTTTAATCCGCCTTGCACCCTCAACCTCCTTCCCCCGTCCGGCCTTGCCCTCACGGCCCTTCGACGTCCACCTATCCGCCGTCCCCCTTTCCCTTCTCTCCCATTTCATTTCACTTCATTCTATTCCATCCCATCCCGCCATACTTCATCCATTTCCCCCCTCCATCGTGCCAGGTAGCTGTACCTGGCACTACACACCCGTTCCTCGCATCAATCCCCTCCCCCCCTTTTTTCTCTCCAGCTCCCGAGTCACAAATCACACAAGTTCGCAAGTCAAGAAAGAGTTTTTTTCTTCTTCTCTCTCCTTCATCCTGTTTCCTGTCCCCTGTCGCACATAAACACAAACGCAAAACGTAAATGCAAAACGTAAACGTAAACGTAAATGCTCTCCCGCCAACCCAAAGCCTGTTCCACCAATTACTTAGTATCATTGTAGGATCTGCACGTCTTTTCTTTTCTTTTCTTTTTTTCAATATATTTGTCTGTCTGCGCCCTTTCCACTTTTGAATTCCAAGCTGGTGCTACGTGGCTCTTTCTTTTTTTTCCTTACCATCCCCCTCACCCCTTCACATTTGGGCCCTTGTCCGTGCCCGTGCCCGTGTCCGTGTCCGTGTTTCTGTTTTCTTAGTTAGTTATTTGGCCACGGGCTGCGGGCTGCGGGCTGCGAGCTGCGGGCCGCGTGGAAAACTCGAACTCGAACGCGGAATGTGTGCTTTGCGCTTTGCCTCCCTTTCTTTTCTTTTTTTAAGTAGTAGCTATAGAGCTGATTAAGATTTGCCATTAATTGGTTGGATTTAAAATTTGTGTGCGCGTGTGCGTTCGTGTGTGTGTGTGTGTGTGTGTGTGTGTGCGTGTGTGTGTGTGTGCGTGTGCGGCCGCTGAGACTCGGCGGACTCCGAGTCGGAGTCGGATGTGTTCAAGTTCGTCTGCGCCTTGCCTTCTTCAAGTTGCGCCAGTGGGTCAATAGTAAGTAGTGCTGGGTTTAAGTTAGACCTCGCTAGGTCTGCCAGTTGTTAGTATGTTGATATATGTAACTAATAAGATTCGAGGTTGTGTTTCAAGTTTCGAATAGCGAGACGGGCACACAGGGGCGTTTGTGCCGATTTTTACTACTACATTCGTTGCTTATATACTAATCTACTTTCTGTTCTTGTAACTACTTCGTGCCAAGACACTATATGAGCAATAAACTACGCGTTCCGTTTTATTCGTAACTAGTGGACATCCTGGGACACGAAAACGTCTCGGGGTGGCGTGCCCTTTTAGTATATGTTAACCGAGCGACTTCGCCGGCTCGCTAATCTCAACAGTAACTGGGTGTATGAACGTTGTGAGGCTGCTACTTGTGAGTATTAATACTGATGGTACTAGTGGTGTGGTGTACTGCCGCCGCTCGCTGCCCGCGTGCCCGGGTCTGAGGGGCTTTCCGGAAGAGAGACCTCTATGCCCGGTTTTGGGGAAGGAAGTTTGATTGAATACATTATTAGTTGCCTTGAAAAAATGTCTATCTGAGTCCCCCCAACCTGAAACTTAGTAAACTTGCCAGTGAGAACATGAGCCTTAGCCTCTTGAATGAGATTTGAAAATCTTTTCCTATCGGCAGTGGCCAGCGAGTGGTCTCGCAAACGTGAACAGTCTTTTAATGTAAACCGTCTGATATATGTAATATATGTATTCTTTGTGAGAGGAAATTTTGCGAGGCTGACCGCTGCCAGTGGCTTCCTTGATGTGGTACTACTAGACTGACATCGTGTACAATGGCATAACATACGCCATGTCAATTTGTAACTATCAATGAAGCATATGTATGTACATATGGCACTGTACAGTGGTTGAGATCTTCCGCTTTCTTGAGTGCCACTTATTACTTGCGTCAAGTTGCTTCAGTTCTTTTATTGCGGACGAGTGAAGCAGGGCTAAAATTTGAATATACGACATTTCTGGGGCTTTACTTTTTTTCAAGTTCCTGCAATGACTTAGCAGCATTTATATCATGGTGCCAATTTTCCCGGTACGGCAACCCCTCTTCCCCCCATCCCCGGATAATTTTCCGCCGAAAAGACCTGAGTCACCGCCAGTGGCAGTCTACCAGTCCTCGGAACCAGGGGAGACTCGGATTGAATATGTACTAGTACTTAGCCGATGATCAGGCATCCCTGAGTCCTGCTACCGACGGCACCAGAAAGGAAAAAAAGAACAAACGAACCCGGCGATTCTCCGTCGTTTTTTCAGACCCTTAACGGACCCGTGTCCGAGTCCGCCGCTCGACGCCGCAGAGTCCGACTTCCGAGAACAAGTGAGTGTACTGCATGCGTATTACATGATACATACATACACTTGCGCCACCAAAGACGAGTCTGAGTCGAACAGAATGGGGTACTGATATCGTCTGATCGGGAATCTGTCGTCGGAGACATGCCCGCCATCGCCCCAAGAAATAGGCTATAATGAGAAATGGGGTTATTGATTTGCCTGCTTCATGCCTAGGCGGAGATTCTGCTTTCGCCAGTCTCCTCGTGGGGCTGAGGGCCCGCTAGCCTGAGGGAGATTTTGTATACCTCCGGGAACCGCTTGTAGATATGTATCTCCGATTTTTGGGTCCTTCCTATTGATCTTGCAGTCCGAGCCACGCCGATACTAGTGTTTTGCCAGTGGCATATTGGCCAATTTGTCCTCGGATTCTACCATGGTGGCACTTCCCGGTCGATCATCGTGCCGATCTTCAACTTGTTCAAGTTTGTCGACTCGACCGCTTCACGCCGTAAAGGATCCGTCTGGGTTTCTTGAAAATGGAAAGCGTTATGTTTTGGGGGAGGCGTCTTTTTTCCTTTCAGAAAAGGGAGGGATCGGTTGTCGCTGTCAGACTGCCTGCCGAATTATTGAGTTCTTGTCGGAGGGGTTTCACTTGAGTTACGGTATTTCAAGTTAGAGACCTTGCGTTCTGCACTTAGCACTTAGAAGGCGAGTACACACTATCTACGAATAGAGGGGAAATTTTATGCTGAGACTGAAGGAATGGGTGTGATCAGTTCATTTCCTAACAGTATCAAACTGGTGCACATGCCAATTTACAACTCATAACCACGTTTTTGTCCTGTTCTTTCCTCCCCCTTCGATGAGTGGTCCAAACGGGGAAAAAAGTACCGTTACACTTCATTAGATGTTTCGCCCCCCGATGGACACACCCATTCAAGGGTTTGCGAAAAAAATGGAGAATGTAAAACCAGACAGTTGTCGCATGGAACAGATAGACGAGGGTCGACGAAACAAAACGTCTAGGGACACGCGGACGGGATCGGCAATCGTCCGTGCAGTCCACGTTGATCCGCCAGGTATCTGCAGCAGCTTGGAAAATCCGGTGCATGCTATAGCGAAGATCTCCTTGGGGCAGCAGCTGGATTGACCGTCCAGGCCGGATCACGATGAAGCCACCCAACTGATTATTCAAATTATCCATTGCGTTATCATTCTGGCTGTAGTGTCTGTCGGTGCGTTATTATCGGAGTCGGCTGTTCGCGCTGTGCCTATGGACCACCGATATAGTGGTGGACAGATTGAGTTCCAAGTCGGCAATTCAGAGGATTGGCGATTCGATTAAACACCGGGCTCGACGGCTCCGGCTCGTTGGCCGCTGATGGCTTGGGCCGATTTTCGTGCGCCTTCATTTGATCGCCTTCGATGGGACGCCCAGCTTCATTCCTCAAGTTCAGACTTCCAGATTTTGTCTGCAATATGAGCGGTGCGGACCCCTGCTGATCGCCTCGTGTCTCACCTCAATGATTGGCGCTCCCGATCCAGAAAACTGTACTAACTTCTAAGTAGTAAGTGCGATAATAATTTACTAATGCCAACTTTTCAGTACACCGTGGTCACTCACTGGCATTCATCATTACCCATGCATATGGGCACTGTTGTATACTGAAACGTACGTAGGCCGGCCTGAACGTCCGCCACCTCTGACATTAAGTGTGGTCCCCCTGTTTCAGCCAAACTTCTCCAAACATGGCTTCGTCGGTGGCGACCGTTGTGCCTGAATACGCACGCCATACGATAAGTACTATGATCGCCCAGCATCACGTAAGAATGAGATCCCCCTTTATTTCTGTTATTCCCCTCTCCCCTTTTTCTCCTTCTTGCCGGTTCATAGGAGATCAAGTACCCTTGTTCACCCGGATTAGCAGGAATATGTAGCTCAGAATCAAATATACGCACCTTTCGCTTGTCCTTTGCCGTCGAGATAAATCACTGGAAACTTCTTTCGGTGTTTAAGCCGCCCAATTAAAACATGACTGTGAGTAAAGCGCACCTTCATCGCCGAATCGTGAAGCCGGCCGGACTGCGGCTTAGATCGTCCAATTATTCGCTTTCGCGCTTTCCCTTGAGGTACGTATGTAATTTATCATTTCTCGTTTTCCCTCTAAAAACGGTTATAGTCCTTATTCCCGATCTTCCGACCTCCCTTCTTCGCACGCAAAAATCGGATTTGATGAATGCAATCGCAAGATCCAGCGCACTTTCGGATGTGCCTGTGTCATGGAAAAAAAGTTCTATAAAACGAATGAGACACACATACTAAATGTTGTGGATGGTAAACAAGTGAAGTCGGGTAAACCACTGGCGCTGAAAAACCTGTTGCGCAGACTCAGATCAGGGACAATGGGTACTGCGGTCAGAGTTTGATGACGTGGTATCATGCCTTAGCACCACTAAGATGGTCATGTAGATATATCGAGAGAGAGCTATTGCCGTGTGGCTCTTTCATACTAGTTACCGAAAGAATGCTGCTTGGGGGTGGCCAAATTTCTGCTGTTCGGCATTCGGAATAGTTCCGCTCTAGCCTCTGGGCTGTTCAATATAGTCGCATCTTCCTACTGACAGGGATATTTTGATTAATATCTTTCGACCATGATCTAAACAACGGCTCGGCGCCACATACGACGAGTACACACCCGATAGTAAGAGCGTTGCCTTTTTTGCCAACCTGTTTGCCCTTGGCTGTACATGGCGGCCTCTTTTCTATGCCGTCCGTTCGTATAGATTAAAATTCGCTTCGTCTAAGCCTCCATTATAGGCTGTGTTTTACGATGTCTTGAATCGCCTACGGAACCTCCGAGTTCCCGCACTTTAGCTCACGCGCCTTCACTGACGGATCAGCTCCGAATCTGGTTCACGACCGAGCTAGGTAAGTAAGTTAGACTCAGGCTTGCCAAGGTTTGACTTAGTCCTTCTGTCCGGCTCGGAGAAATTAAAAGTCAAATTTGTAACTGTAAATCACAGTCAATAGGGTCATCACAACGGGTTTGAGTACAGCTGCATAATCAAGTGGAGTCGTATCACGTACCACGCGTATTCGAGCTTATGCCCGACCATATGGTATTAATATTGGCGCAGAACCCCGGATAATGGAACCATAACGCAAGCTTAAAACCAGGAGCGCAATCCAACATAGCAAGTCGGAATGGCTACTTCCGGGGTGACAATGGTGCAAGCACCAGTCCCTCACTCCTCCGTGTTAAGCCTGGGGTGACATTACTCCTTCGTAGTTGCAAAGTCAGTCCTGTATTCACAGCATATATCTATTCCTGGATGATCTAAGATGGTAGCAGGTACGGGCCTGATGCGAAGGTCGGTGCCCGAGCAGTTCTCAAGCCCTGCATCATTGAAAAAGCGATGGCCGATTTCTTACGGCTGTCAAAAGCGGAAGACCGAGCCTCTGCTTCTTCGTCGCCCCTACTATTCTGTAAGCCCGGGCGCAGTATACGCCCCCGACCGTGGGTACGCGTGCCCACGGCCAGCGCTATCCTTCCCTGAAGCTTTGACTGATGCAAAATTCGGGTGGGGCCGGATCCTTAGAGGAGACGGATTCCGAAATGATCTCGTCACTTTCACCCAGACCTTTGGAATCGGCGGGTGGGTGAAACAGAGTCGCGGAGTATCACTCTGGTATCAGAAAGCGGAAGCATAAGACTTACAACTGCAGGCGGTCCTTGGTAGCTCAGTCAGCTTGGTACGATACTATCGCGTGGGAGACTAGTAGCCAGGCAGTGGCTGATACGAACACCAGCGCATACAGACGTTGACCAGTAAGTACGTCGTCTTAACTGCAGATGGGGACGGCATGCGCTCTTCTCTAGCATGTTTAGGGAGATCCGGAAGCGTGGGTCTGCAGTTGACATGAAACACGAAGAAGAAAGGCAAATTCAAAATTCGGTGTTACTTCTTCCTTGATGTCCATACCCAGAGAAAGAAGCATCGGCAAACTCATGAATAAAGTTGATACTGATGCTGTGCTGATGCTCTTCCAGCTTTCTGGAGATGCGGGGTCCTGGGGGCAGTGTTTTCGGTTAGCTACCATGTTGCTAGTTAAATTCAGCACACATGCCACGGATGGATTCCCAAGGTTAGTTGTACAGGCGGCAACATTTGACCACATCACCGCTGGCCACGCAACGTTTCTCCGCGTTGTACAAGTGGATAGCATTGAGTCTCATCGAGCCGAGACGTATCCGGAATCTCCCCTTTTCCGTTAGCCAGAGTTACTTCGAACACATTTGTGTCGAGAGAGTTACATGCAGTGCGAGAGCAGTCAAGAGTCGCCTCAAACGTACCGGACCTGAAGGAAAACCGGCCTGATCTGATCAAAGCAGGCCCTCCCAGGCTTGATATCTCACCAAATTGCTCCTCTAGTACAGCAGTGCCCGGGGCTTTGATGAATCGATGAACACTGATGATGGTACAGTAGCTATCCTCTTGAATACCGATATCCGGATTAGGAAGCTCTTTGACTAAATGAAGTAGCTGCATTGATGTGTATAACAGGATGATTCCAATCGGAGCGTCTGGTCCGTAGACGCAGCAGTACCTTTTTCAATATCAAGTTCTCCGAGCATGATTGCATGTGAGAAGAAGATGATGCTATGCTGGCCAGGTTTACTGATGGCTGTAGTAAAATACTGAAACCGTACCAAATCGTGTGACATTGAATAGTAATCACAGCCATCCGAGAGGTACAGCCGTCTTCGCGATTCACCTCTTTCTGGACTCCTTTTGCTGCCAAATGATGATGTCGGGCAGCTGTTTCTTGCAAAGATAGACCTGCAGACCGGGGTTTAGAGGGGCTCGCCAGGGTGCAAATGCAGATGTCGCTGGGCGTGACAGAGTGCATGTCACAACTTGGCGATGAAGCTAGGTCGCTGCGGCGAGTCGGCGGCAAGTCGTCAACGACCACCAGTAATTTTGCAAGCACGCTCTTGTTCTTTAGTCTTGCTGGTAATGAGCGAAACGCCAGCTCAGAAAGATACACAGACCCTGCTATCCTACCTGCTGAAGACTGTGCCCTATGATGCATTTCCGTCGGACCCTCAGCCTCAGACTCTGCATCCCTTCGCCCCTTCTTCCCCTGACGCTCCTTTGACGCTCCTAAGAGACCTTGCTGATGCATCCACGGTGTTGCACAGCACCCTGCAGGCTTACTCGAATCTGCCCGTCTCCGACCACAAGCTGGTTTCTATCCTTCGGCAGAGCACTGCTCTCATCCACAGCCTTCACGTCGTCAGTAAGCTCGTGTATCACTTGTTTTAGGTCAAGTGGATCAACATATGCTTATCTTAATATGTGCTACCAGTCCGATCAAAACACGAGTCGACGTGTTGAAGCTTTGAAGGGTCGTTACCGTAATCGTGTGGTCTATGGGGATCCCATTCCTCTGGACAAGTCTATGATCCCCGAGTGGTGCATATCCAGGATTGAGGAATGGGGGAGGAAGACAGGAATGGAAGTTTTTAAGGACGATGAGCGAAATGGGCGCATGACGGTTATTCTAGGCGGAAAGGTACTCGTCGTCGAGGTTGACATCGTCATCCGGAAAGCTACACCCGGCTCGCCAGGCTCTCACATTTCTGTCTCGAGTGTCAAGACGACCCATGCACTACCAGCTGCGAACTCGGCCAATTCACTGGCGGAACGCTCTGCGTCACTAGATTCATTCATCCTTCAAACATGGAACCACTACCTTGCTGAAGTGCAAAGCGAAGATCCCGAGAGCTCTACGCGTGCGGCATATTTAGCCAGAGACATCCAAAGCCACCTATCCTATCTCATGAAACTTGATGTTCTTGCGCTCCGGGAAGGGGACCAGGGTATGCGCTGGTTTAATGATATCGGTCTCATGAGTACGGTAACTGAACAAGTTGCAAAAACTGAGATTAATTCCATATTGACGTGAGTAGAGATCGAGTTTCTTACCGAAGAGATAGCTGCAATTTTTTAATGATAACAACAGCTCAAGCCAAAGCTCTACGGTCAATCTTGATATCTTCCTGTCTCGCGCACATGCTCTCGCTGTCCCGTACCTTGTCGCTCCATCCATGTCTTTTCTGATATATCTCTCGCCTTTAGCGTACTATTCTATTCTACGTGCCAGCGAATCAGACCGATCAAAGCTGAAGTCATCTGGACAAGACGCTGATGCATTTTTAAACCTTGACATTTCTCCGTCCACTCTTCGCTCCCAGCTCATTCGGAAAGATTCACGCCTCACGGGAATAGCTGTTGCCACGCTTACTCTTGCGCGTGCCCCCAGCCTGCCCACGATTTCCGAAGGTCGCTCGGAGCATGGTTCCCATCTCTGCCGACCGTATTTCCGTCTACCAGGCACCTCGCCACTCGCTCTGCTTGATCACACTTTTACTCTGCCCCCCCAAATGCTTTCTTCCGATCCGAATTCGGGTAGCGTTCAAGACGTATGGATGCTTGATTTCACGGATAGTGGGAAATCCATAGGGATTGTAATGTCGCACTCTCGCATGCGAGAGATTCAACAAGTTTTAGATCCGGGGAGTACGATAAGTAGCATGGGACTAGGGATGCAGGTGCCACATCTTCCCGGAAGCTGGGTGGGTCAACTAGTAAGTTCACGCAGTTAGTCCGTTACCAGAAGGAAAACATTATCTTGACAGATCAACCCCGCCCACCCGCCCTCCGAGCGCTACATCGCTATTTATGTTGGTCAATGCACTTTTCTCAGATTTAGACCCTGATTCAAATGAAACCAGAAATCGCCATCGGACATACACCCGCCGCTCCGGCTACGCCTCACAGCGCCCAATGAAGCCGGATTCGTATTAGAAAAAGTGCCTGTGAGATCGCTGAAGGAGGTCTACGGCGTTCTCGAAGTAAGTGCTACTGCCCGGCACGGCCCAGCTTGGTCTAACTTCTGTGTTTTAAACTCGTTGTGCTGTAGATCATAAGAGACCAATGCTGGTTGAATGAGACGCTCAAGACCGTCGACTGGATTGCGGAGGACTTAATGTCCGAAGTTGACGGAGACGATAACGGAAGTGATCAAGAGGCTTCGGGTAGCACGGGTGAAGATCTGGACGCACTATTGTCAGGTGAGCCGTGAGGGAAATCATCAAGCTGATTACATCAAGGCTTTGTGCATCACAATTACACTGGCGCCCGCTGGCTCGGGCGCGGTAAAAGCCCACACTATTGCGTTCCCATAGCTAATTACCTTTTTTATTGTCATTTCATTATAGGAAATTATAGGCCCCGGCGCATACCTGTTAACGTGTTCTTACCGACTCACGACGTATCCGACGGGCCGGATCCGGATGTGGAGGCCGTCCCAGGCTTGGGATCTATTTCGGTGTCTGCTGGTGTGACAACGCCCGCACCTAGTATTTTTTTAGCGTTCGCAGTGCATATGCCCAAGCAAGCTGGCCAAGGAATTACGCCCAGGCCGAGTCAGGCTGCGCTGGTGTTGCGCCATGATCGCACACGGCGTCGCGGTGTACGAGTGAACGCGAACGTGGCTACTAGTTTGGGGGATGGTTCAGGAAGTCTGGCTGGAGACAGCCCGCCTGCAAAATTTATTGACGAGCTCGAGGAGAGCGTGCGACGAGGTGGGGCGTTTGGAGCGGCTGGCAGAGTATGGGGATGGGCGTCGGGCAGGGGGTCATGAACGGTACCTTTTTTGAGAAAACCGGGAGAGTTACCATCGACCCATGATCCATGGATACTCCGTCCTCTGCCAGGCACGGAGACCCCATTATTATTCACGTAGAACAGAGTTCGAGGCCACATTGATTGACGCATCTAATTTCGTTGTAATCCGTCTTGCGTTTCTCGGGTCCTGACGGTTCGTCTCGTGCTCTGCAACTATACTTCGCGACATCAGAACGAATACGAATACGGCCCTGGCTTTCCCTTCTCGTTCCCAATCATGGCGACGATGATGGTCTCTCTGCTCCGTAACGTAGCCCTTTTGAATACAAGACAACCCCTTTTTTGAAAAAGTTGGCCGCGGCATCACGTCCGTACGAGGCCGACAAGCAGATCGCCTACTGATTTCAATAATTCCAGATGATGTCAAGGTCGTTGCGGCTGCAATACACCAACGCACAGAGATCACTCGGGACCTCGGACCTCCGCAGAAGACAGATCCTGCTGTCCGCATCAACCAATGATGTTGATAAGCAGCTGTCCAACGTGCATTCTCAGCACAGAACAGAAAAGGCCAGACATGACTAGTGTTTCGACAACGCATATGGCGAATGAGTCCTGACCATCGGCCGATAAAAACAGTGGATACTTTGAGTACAACACAGATGAGGTCATTTTTCTCGCATGTGAACACAAATCAAAACACACTGGATAACAATAAAGAAAAAGAATGCGAAAGGATAGATTGCACAGGAAGCACATCCGCACCAACATCAAGCGATGCCATAATAGACTCATGCCCATCTACACTATGCCTACACTGCCCTTTTGTGTTTTTAGGAGATGACAGTCCAAACACGGACAAGGTCGTCGGTGAAGCCTCCGTACAGGGTCTGGCCATCGGCTGACCATGCAAGGGAGACACACTCTGGTGCAGAACCGCTCGCGCCAATGTCGGTCTCGGGCTTGAGCTCATCGACAATCGACCTGCAAATGTAAATATGACTTAGCGACGAAGTAACCGATGAAGAAAGACTATAACGCACTTGCTCTCAAGGTCAAAGATCTTCACGCAGCTCGCGGTCGCGGCGCAGAGCCAGTAGCGGTTAGGCGAGAAGACAAGTGCGTTGACGATATCGCCAGCCTCCAGAGAGTAGAGGTGCTTGCCGTCGTTAAGGTCCCAAAGCATGGTAATACCGTCCTTGCCACCAGATGCGGCGAGCGAGCCGTCCGGCGACACGGAAACAGTGTTAATGTAGCCGGTGTGACCGTAATGGTTTGTGCGCAGCTTGCACTTGGAAAGCTCCCAGACCTGCAAGTTTGATTTTCGTCAGAAACAGAAAAAGGGACCAGGGAAAGTGAGTTGAATATGAAGAGGTCAGAGATCTTGGTGGAAAAATAGTCTCATAGGGTTTTAACCCTCTGAAGTAGCAAATATATAAAGATGTAGCATCATGCCGCACAACTGCTATATGGGACATAATCATAGCAAATTTGAAAACACACCTTTACGACCTTATCCCAACCGCAGGACACGATCACAGGGTTAAGAGGGTTCGGGCTGAAGCGCACACACGAGACCCTACACCGAAAAGTCCTTAGGTAAAGCAATAGCAAACACAGGCCTAACAACGCACCACTCGGTATGTCCATCATCCTTGATGTCAAATTTGCACTCGCCAAGGGTGTTCCAAAGTTTAATGGTGCGGTCGCGCGAGCCAGAAACGATCTGCCTGTTGTCTGCTGAAAAGCTGACGCTGAGGACATCGGAGGTGTGGCCGACGAAGCGGCGGGTGGTCAAACCGGTGTTGAGGTCCCAGAGACGAAGGGTGTGGTCCCAGGAGGAGGAGAGGGCGAACTGACCGTCAGAGGAGATGACGATATCGGACACGAAGTGGTTGTGGCCCTTTAAGACCTTCTTGGGGTAACCGTACGAGTCGTCGCCGCGCGTAAGTTGCCAGACGATAATGGTCTTGTCGCGCGACGCGGTGAGGATCATGTCTGGGTTCTCCGACGACGTCGCGATGGCGGTTACCCATCCCTTGTGTCCCGGCAACGAGCCAAGGTAGCGCAGCTGGTCGGCCATATTTTATCGTCTGTACAGTGTCGTCGTCGACGTGAAGCGATCTCGGTTTCCTGGTGCATAATTGCGAGGAAACTCGGACGAATACCGAAGAACTGTACAGTACATACCAACACAATGATTGGTCAAAATGCTTAGTCACTCTTATTTCCTTTTTCTCAATTCGGTCCTAACTGGGATGAGCACACTTGGACCGTCAAGTCTAGTTATCCTACTTACCTCTGATATTGATTTCCGTGCCTCCCACTGAGTAAGGAAGCTCTTCCAGCCAAATTGAACATAAACAAGCTTAGAAATTATGAAGCCTCTCTTTGTGTATTGATACGATCACTATAGGGTCTCCTGAAAGTGTTCCTCCAAGCTTACATCGTTGACATTCTCCCGGTGCGCTGGGAATTCATCGCAAATGTTCTCTGGCTCGTGGGTTCTACAAGGGATAGTTTCCCTGCTTTAGGGCGGAGATGCGAGATGCTTTTAGGTTCGGTCCGTTCAGGCATCAGAAATTGCGGGGCGTTGCCTAGCATGTTGATGCTGCGCCGGAGCAAATTCAAAGCAAAGATCATGGATTTATGCAGATCGCATCTATACCTTTTGCATATTCGCAGAGATGTTAAATTAAATCAAAAATAACTTCAAGCGTACCAGAACCACGGAAACATAAGTATGATGCGCCTGCATGATAGTCTCTCATAATGTGTCGGTCGTGCGCAAATCGCTTCCAAGAATCCTACAAGTTCCAAAATCAGGATGGACAGACATCGGCGGTAAACACATAAATCCCGCTGGGGCAAGGCGAAAAACTACTGGACAGCCATATCGCCATCTGCCATCCGTCGCAACCTGAAACTTCGGCAAGGTATATGTTATCTGAGATGCAAAATTCGCTGTCACTATCTACTGTTGGAAACTTTACGCAACGCCGTCGCTGTATTACAAAAGCACTTTTTCGTTGGTCGTCAGTCCACCCCAGACCGTGGTCTTTACGTTAAGTGGTACGCGGCACGCTGATCGCAGCCAGCGGCGAAAGCCTCATCCGCTACGAGGTCCGTCCTTATCCTGACCTGTTAGTCAGAATGCGCTGCCCGCTCCCTGGCAAGGGTCTTCAAAAGATGTCACTGGCAGACAGTAGAGTTCATGATCATGTGGAATCGGTCCTCAACCCCCTTTAAGTTTTTACGCAAAATATTCCGCGGTGCCATGTGATTTTCGGAAGTTCCTCGTAGGATGGAGCAAAATGATACCGAAACACAGATACATGTAAGTATAATTAACGGGACTGCCGCCGATAGTGACGCACCCAACGGTTTCCAGCCAGATGAGCAGAACAAAATCAGATCTACCCAAACATCCTTACGAAACTGATTGAATTCAGAAGGAGAGCCTGGGCACAGTGAAGATACTGACAGCGCCTGAAACAACTTCGACTGAAGAATAATCACTGGATTTACCATCTCGCGTAAACCGCGTCGGATAATTAGCGGATCAATAGCGTGGGGCATTAGGACTAGATTTGTCAAGCTACGTAAGCCGAGTTACTAAAGCAAATATACACCTTCCACACGTCCATAAGTACGTGTCCAAGGTGCAACCACGTAAATCACTCATTTCATTTTTTGCGCACAATGAGATAGTTAATGCTAACTGTGTCTGTTCAGTTTGCATAGTGGAACCTCTACGGTCCACCTGTATCCAAAAGGCATGCTCAACCAGTAGCTGAGAACTCAGCGAGGCCATCTATTACTCGAACGACAAAAGGCATGGCGTCGTCAGCGAGTGCAGGCCACAGCAGGCTCGAGACGGAACCAGACCCTCGCCTGGGAGGAGACAATGACGAAAGTATGGAAGGGCTAGACTTAGACGATTATGTGAAGGGAGCTGTGCTCTCAAAGGAAGAGCGTAGGAGACTGTGGTGGAGGGACGCAGTAATCAATTTACTTTTCATAGCAGCATGGTGGGTCCCCTGTTGCAAACATCGAAACACGCATTTTTGACCATTAAACTGATCCGCGAAGGTTCATCATTGCTATAGTATTGTCTGTATACAACAAATGGATGTTCTCTCCAGACCGTTATGGCTTCTCTTGGCCGTTGTTCGTCACAATGCTCCACATGTTTGTTCAGTTCGCGTTGGCAGCACTCGTAAGGAATGTATGGTCCCGCAAATTCCGCCCTCTTCACAACCCCAGCAAAAAGGATTATGGGTAAGACGCTATATGTCCTAGAGATTATTGTGTATCATTGATGTAGAGTGTGCTGGTCTCAGACAAAAAGTCATTCCTACTGCAGTCGCAACGGGCTTGGATATAGGCTTGTCAAATCTTTCCCTTAAAATCATTACTTTATCATTCTACAGTGAGTTAAAAACTACATATACTGTTTGGATACGCAACTGACGTTCAATGAAGCCATGTGCAAATCGTCCTCACTTATATTTGTCCTTTTCTTTGCCTTTCTGTTTCGCCTAGAGAAATTCTCTTTCCGCCTTGTTGGAGTCATATCTCTCATCTTTATTGGTGTCTTCATGATGGTCTCAAAGGGCACCCAGTTTTCCGTAGTGGGGTTCGTTTTGGTCACTAGCGCAAGTGCCCTCGGTGGTTTGCGATGGAGTCTGACGCATCTCTTACTGAAAAACAAGGAGATGGGCATGGACAACCCGGCGGCAACAATTTTTTGGCTTGCACCAGTAATGGGTGTTTCGCTGGCCATGGTTAGCTTTGCTAACGAAGACTGGACATCCATTGTTGCGAGCAAATTCTTTGACAGCATGCAGCATGTCATGAGTACAGTGCTTTTCTTGGCGATTCCCGGTGTCATGGCTTTTGTCATGGTTCTCACCGAATATTAGTAAGTAGTTCGTGTCCATCGGACTTGTTGCCTATTTGATTGCCGTTGCTAAAGTTTTTAATAGCATCATCCAGCGAGCGGGTGTTGTGCCTATGTCTATAGCTGGTATTGCGAAGGAGGTTACTCAGATCTCGGTATCAGCGTGGTTATTTGGGGATGAGCTTACGCCGTTAAACATCGCCGGTGTTGCTGTTACGGTCTGTGGTAAGTCCCGGCGTGTCCATCTCTCTTTTTCCAGGTCAGCTAATGCCGAAGTTCAGGCATAGTGTTGTACACCTATCATAAATACCACAAATCCGTCGACGCGGATACGTTTTCCAATGCTGCCGCACGGGTTCAGTCAGATTACGGCGAAGATGGGTTATCATTAGAACTTGGCGAACATCAGCCTCTCAGGTCCACGCAGATGGACGCCACCTCTGAAGAGGTATGTAAGGGATTTTGTCAAACTCAAGTCATTTAGCTTTGTTGAGAGTGGGTGGCGAGCTGGTAAAGACGGGCTTCACAACAAAAGGGGACGGTGGTTGCCACCGATACCATGGCTATGTTGAGTGTCGTTTCGCGGCTTGACCCGGCCTTCATTCCGATCATTTGTGCCTGCATCGATTAAACTGTTGTCGGAGTCTAGGACTTAGCGGCGCCGACAAGGGCCATCCTCTTTCCCAGCTTCGTCGGGGTCGTAAAACGTGTTCGAGCGGTTTCTTTCGGCCTGTGTGGCGAGCCTCAGTTACATCTTCCCGTTCTATTTTAACTTTCGTCTTTTCTTGTCAATTGTCAAGCATGCACTGACGCTGATTTCGTTTCTATTTATGTTCGCTTCTTTCGTCCTCGTTGAACACGTCTGTCGGTGATTGCTATAAAAGGAGGACGACACGGTTACGCAGAATAATAGTGGACCTTCTGAGGTACTGTTCGATGTTGGAGACGATGATGGTGAGAGAAATGTGGCGCTGACGGGACACCTCTCGGCGGTGCAGGGTTCTTTATCACCAGAAGACGAATATAGAAGCGAGGGAAAGGTGGGATTGTGACGGCAGGCGATGGCGGCGACGGAACGGGGCGGAAGGGTCGCAATCGTCTGACTTAGGATATTTTAGACAGGAAATTCTTAATTTGGGCAGTCCCCGTGATTTTAGGAGCGGGAGCTACCTAGCCGCGAACTCATCAACAAACCCGGACAGCCACCGACAGGGCCAAGGACGGGGACGGGGACGGGGACGGAAGCATCCTAAAGCCAACCTTCCGTAGCGAGGTCGAAACAGGACAAGCGGACGGGATCGAAATCGCTTTCTTGTTTGTATGCGTCTGATGGACGGATCACCGGCTCCGGTACTTCTCAGTCTCGTTTCATAAGCATGGTGTGGTGTGTGCCACACAATAATGATGCCATGGTCCTTCGTCTATCGGTCCACATGATAGTTTTCCCCGATCCCTCTCCGGAAATCTGTCTTCAAAAGAAAACTCCGGCCATGCTTTATTCCGATATATTTTTTCCAGGAGTTTCCGTTGTGGCCTGCTGCGGCGCTGAGCATTTTACTTGGTGCCCAAAAAAGGTTGCTGGAAAAGGATTTCTGAATGACCACCGGTTGGGCGCTGGCCGCCCACGGTACGCCGCATCCTCAGCGGCTATTCCCCTATCCTGTGGCGGCAGGCCACAGTGCCTACACCGCTTTAGCCATCGTCAACAATCGCAAAATGGGGACCCTGAATCACTTTCTCTGGGAAAATACCTACAAACGGTCTAATCTCGATCAGGTTCAAGCTCGGACCCTGATCAAAATTGTACGTGATTAAGGTCTTGGTGAAGGAAGCATAGCCGGAGGTACAAGATTATAAGCACTATAGATGCATCCGAACACGCCGCTCTGTTCCCCCCTCTCTTGTGCTCACTATGGACGATATTCGTTTCATTCTGGAAGATCCCCAAGCTGCCAATTTCAGGCAAAAGAAGCGCTCTCGTCTGGTCACCGCATGCGACATCTGGTATGCGTTCTTTCCACTAGTTCGGTGCATACAACATGCTGATAACCCACCCGCCACCTTGAACGTCTCAGTCGCGCGAAAAAGATAAAATGTCACCAGTCACCAGGATCCGCAAAATGCGAGGCGTGCAGACTGTCGAAAAGTGCTTGCCGCTTCCGTGACCGTGAACGCTACCACGCCCAACGCTCGGGAAGTATTTCCGCCTCCAGCTCCACCTTCAATCCCTCCGACAGCGAAGACTCCTTTACGGAGTCGCCGAACATGATATCACGGCGCGCCACCCTCCCCATCTTCGATCACTATCACATACAGAACTCCCGCTCATCATCGCTGCCTCCGGCAATCCCGCGCCTTCCGGGCACTGCGAGGCAGCGCTCCGATAGCCCTAACAGTGAAATGGGCCCAGTTCGCGTAAGGAAGTCCAGATCCAGGTACGACACGCCCCTCTATTCCTGATCAGTGTTATCACTAACTCATTTGTATTTATCCTCCTTCCTTGTGCCTTTGTGCAGGCGAATTGTCGGACATGTGGCGTCGGCAGATTATGCACAATCCTATAAAGGCCTCCACTCTGGCCTTTCTACCTCGTCATTGACCGGCATTTCCCCTCTTTCTGGATTTCAGAATTTGACCATTGATGACTATAGTCAGAGTCTGGGGAACTACTTCGACTCATCTCGTCCTGGTTTTCCCTCTCCTAAGTACATGGAACAGGCTCTTGAACTTTTCTTTGAGCATTTTGAATCCCGTTTCCTTTTCCTGCATCATGATGCGCTTCGCCACACTATGATGGAGCAGGCTCTTTCTGCCCCATTTGCAAATTGCATTTCGGCGCTATCACTAAGGTTGGTAAATGCATAACTGACCCGGACAAGATCGCTAATTCGAAAGAAAATATTGTTTTCTGATAAATCAGGTTCTCTCAGTCCGCAGAGATTTTAGGTGATCCTTATGTACGTGCCGGTGACTCCTACCTTGAGATGGCAAAAGTGAGGACTGCATTTTCGATATTGTTCTGCATCGACATTGATTTGGTTTGTGTTGCAGGATCTCATTGTTCCCCTCGTTCACAATCCTTCGGTTGAGGTCCTGCACTCTTTGCTGCTTTTGTCTTGGTGCGAGTATGGTAGTGGAAGAGAGGACGGCCTTAACCTTTATAGTGCTGTGAGTTTGACGCTGCAATTTTTTTTCACGTCGTCTTATTTATTTATTTTCTTAGTTGGCTGTCCAAATGGCGATTGATCTGGGCCTCGGCAACGAAGAAACGATTCAATCTCTTCCCACCGAGCATGAGCGAACGGATCTCCGTCAGACATGGTGGGGTGTTGTGATGTCAGACTTAATCTCATCATGGGGTACGTTGAATTTCAATAAAGAGCGAAGAGGTTACTCAAGGAGTGGGTGATTGATTGCCTTAGTGACTGGAAATTCGTCAAACTTGAACCTCCTCGGATGCACAACCGCTTTACCCCAATCGTCTTTCCTGTCCTCTAATCCGTCTTCACCCGCTGCATTACCATACTTTACCATACACGAGCTCCTCAGTCTCCGGGACAATATGCTTCAAATCACAAATTTCGGCTACAGCTTAAATCTGCAAGCGAATCAGGACGTAGAATTGCAGTTCGTGCTCCGTTATTTTCACAGCGCACCCTTACTTACCCCCGATTAAGGAACATCCGCTCGCGGCTGTTATCTGTTCAGGTTTCTCTTCCTTCCCACCTCGAGTTTAACAGTGTCAATCTGCGTCATGCGACTCAGGACCACCAGGATACCGTCTTCATCTTCCTCCATCTAATACTCAACTCTCTCATTGCGATGTCCCACTGTCCTTCGTTATTCCGCTCGTGTTCGGGTACTCCACGCATACCTGATGTCGTATCCTCAGTAAGTTCTAATTTTGTGAGCAGCCCAATGTCCTAATGATATGTATGTATGAATTTTTCCAGTCTGCACGTGCAATTCTTGACGCTGTTGAAATGATGGAGCAGGCGGATTCGCATGCCACCACTGCGATCCCATTCCTGGATTTCCCTTTGGCGCTTGCCGGGCGCGTATTTGCCCTAGAGATCGGAGCCGAACAAGATCATTCATTAATGTCGCAGGAGCGAACGCGCCCTGAAGTCAGCTATGAAATGTGCAACAACATTTTGGCGCGCTTGGCAAAGTATTAACGTTTTATGAATCGGAAATTACTCGTTTTTCTCATTTTGCATTTTTCAGGCACTGGGGCAACATTCATAATGCTCAAATTGCTGTTCAGTCCGGAACAGTCTGGACTTACGTGTGTCCTGTACAGCAGAGTCCAGCGGTACTTCCTTCTGCGCTAGGTGCATTCCGTTTATCTACGGCCTCTCCCGGAAAAAATGAATGCTGAATCTATCTTTGCTTGAAAGGTTTGCACGGTGTTGACCATTACGCCCATGTCCCTCACTTACAGGTCGACAGGCCAGACGAACAGCATGAACTCGCACTGACGTATTCAGACAGCGATTTTTCTCGCGAGCCGTCTCCGCTTTTGTTCGATTTCCCAGGACTGTTGAACACATCCGCCAGCCAGCGCATGGTGGATCAGGAATATTTACAGCATCCTTCATCTGATCCGACGCCAACTACTATGCTGCCTCCGGTTTCACTCGCCTCCGGTGGAGTCATTGCCTACGAGGACCTTTCGAAATACATGACTCCATTCACAGGTGTTAGCCGTTCTGCGTCTAGCCAGGATTTGGAATACTTCACGATTATGCAGGAGAATGGATGTCTGCCAGCATCGGTCTATAACGGAGAAAACCGTGAAGTGGGAGTTCCTCAGGCTTTCCCGACTTCCCCGTGGTGGGTAGATCCTCCTACATGTTTGATCGTCATTCCTGATAATTGCATCGTTTCAGGCTTTTTTCGTGA